>PVKP010010276.1:0-18487 GCA_004027715.1 Plecturocebus donacophilus
TTTCTTTCTCCTTTTCTCTTTTTCTAAAATCTCTTCCTTTCTCTTTCTTTTGCTGTTTCTTTCTCCTTTTCTCTCTTTTTCTAAAATCTCTTCCTCTTTCATTCTTAAAAAAAAAAAAAGAAAAAAAAAAGAGGTTTCAAGGAGCATTTGGCTAGCTTGCCCTTCTACCTTCTGCCAGACTAGGATCCAGCATTCTTCCCCTCCAGAGGGGAAGGGTACCCTCTTGGAAGCAGAGAGCAACGCTCACCAGACAACCAAATTTGCTGGCACCTTGATCTTGGATTTCCCAGTGCTAGAACTGTGAGGAAACAAAATTTTGTTCTTTATAAATTACCCAGTCTTGAGTATTTGGTTTAAGCACAAATGGACTAAGATAGATGGCTTGGATTAGAAACCTGGCTCCCATTCCTTTTAGTTGTAATTCTGTCTAGCTGAGTAGGTTGCTTAAATGCTAAAAGTGTCTCAGCTTTTATTCCCTATATAACAGTGTTGTTGAGAAAACTATATAGAGAAAGAGATTTGCATAATATATGACACGCAGTAAGTAACAGATATTAAACATTGAATCATTTCAAATAGCTCTTTTTAATGTAATACTTTATATTTCCATGGTCAGTCCATATTCCTCCCTCTCCTTATTCAAGTCACGATCACCTCCCAATTACTTCATTAAAACGTTAAATTTACCTTTTTATTTTCCTGGTAAAATATATTTTCCTAATAGCCTGTTCTTAAAATCCTGCTTAACCACACTACCCCACTGGCCCCAAACCTTCAATGGCTCCCCATGACCTATAATAGGTTATTATCTAGGACCTAGCAAGTTTTAGATTCTGGACTCTTATCTAGTAATTCTCCAATTTCATCTCTGTTTTATTAGTTTTGTGAGATGTCAATTCATCTCTATTATATTAATTTTGTGAGATATGTCAAAATTCATAATGGAACAGAGCAATGAGTTGCATTTTCATCCAGCCTTTGAATTGAGATGTCATTTTCAGCAAGCATTGGATAAAGAAATATAATCTCACCTCTACTCAGTTCATGTTTAAGAGGCTTGGCCTTCAAGATTCTCAGCAATCTGGCACAAGTCTCTGCCTCTCAAACCTCACCTCTCCTCATGAACTCCTGGCTCCTTCAAAGTGGTCTCTGCCCTACCCGAGTATGCTTCATGTATGACCGTGTTATTAATTCTTCTCTGCTATTTCAGCCCCTTCTTCTCTGATGCTTCTTGGCAGCATATATGGATCCCGCTCTGGAAACATGATCTTCACCTCTCCTATGGACAACACTCTCCTCTTTAATTCCCACCATTGAGCTCATTTTCACTTACTCACATTTTCCTTTTGGCTCCTGTCTGATATTCCCATGCACTGGTAGCAGTGTGCCTGTGTGCACACACATGTGTGTGTGAGAGACAGATCACCAATTAGGATGCTTTCCTTATGCATTGGTATCTTCTACTCCACCCAGATGCATGTTTCATACATAAGTATTTGATAGATATATGCTGATTAGCTGAGTCAGGATTCCTAAGCAATAATATCCTTTTCCCAACTTTTACCAAAAGACTTCCAGAGCAAAATAGGTCACCACAGTGAACATAGTATTTGCAGATGGCCTTTTAGTTAGATATGTACATTTAGATCCATACTAGTATTTGATGTGGTTCAGTGCTCTTGAGAGTCAGAATTATTGGTGAGGGGGATATATAACTTATCATATGATAAATAGTAGGTTGACTTCCTTTTTTTCTTTTCATTTATTTATTTATTTGTTTAGAGACAGAGTCTCATACTCTGTTGCTCAGGCTGGACTGTAGTGGCATGACCTTGACTCACTGCAATTTCTGCCTCCCAGGCTCAAGTGACCCTCCTACTTCAGCCTCTCGAACAGCTGGAACTACAGGCACATGGCATTACGCCCAGAGAATTTTTGTATTTTTTGTAGACATAGGATTTTGCTATGTTGCCCAGGCTGGTCTCGAACTCCCAGGCTCGGGAAATCCACCTCTCTCCACCTCCCAAAGTGCTGGGATTATGGGCATGAACCACCACGCTCAGCCTAATTCTACTTTCAGTGGGCAGGAGACAAGCTGAGGCAGCCACCTCCTGTGGTTGGTGAGTTCTGGGAATCTCATCTGAAGATGTGATTAAACCAGGGTCAGCAAACAATGGTCTGTGGGCCAAATTAGGTTCTGCTGCCCATTTTTATATGGTCTGAAGTTTATAAAGCTAAGAATAATTTTTACCTTTTAAGTAGGTGGATAAACCCTAGGCCTACTGATACGTTACATTTCTGTCTAAAATCCTCTCCCTCGTGATACCCATAAATAGTCAAAAGGTATGCAGACAAAAAAAAAAAAAAATGAAGAAATTTCACAAACCACATAATCCCACAATTAAATAATTAGTTACTGGATGATCAATGGTTGAATTTTTTAAAGTTTAATACTAGGAGAAGGAAACTTCTTAACCCAGAAATTAGTTACACTCTGTGTCGGTGGCTTAAAATGTTAAATTATCCATTTAAAATGGAAAGTCAATTTATATTTCTCAGAAGCAATTGTGACTTAATTGCTGTTATCAACCTAATAAATTAGTAGGTGATAACCACAAACTGGTTATACACTCAAATTTCATGTCTGATGAAAGAATAATTGTATCAATATTCTGCAAATATGAAAAGGAAATGTGCTCATAGGCCACAAGGGAAATGCATACACCTTGAGCATAAACTCATCTATCTTCTTCCGTCTATTTTTAAGCAGGCAAATTAAGATGGGAAAGAAACAGTTTTTGTCTCACAGGAATAACGTGTGATATGCTAATTGCTTTTCAAGCACCATAGCATGGCCTGAAAATATTCTTTTTCTTAATGAGGATGTCATGTTTTTTTTTTTTTTGAACTCTGAATTGTGATGCACATCTGTTAACGATCATTTAAATTATATCTAGTAGATTTTCTGTGTATCACTGGAAAACAGAAGCCCTAAGAGGGTTAATTCAAGAAGATGATGGATGCCATTGGAACATAATAGCATGATCATGAAGCCATGGACTATCTATTGTGATTGGTATGGCATATCCCAACATTCCAGAAAGCTGAGAAGAAGTTAGGATGGATAAACTAGATAGGCACTAAGATCAAACAGTTAATATATTCATTTAAGCAGCCATTCAACAAACATTTATTTTATGTCTATGTGCTAACAGTGCATGTTAAAGTGTGAACAATACATGACCTCTGTCTATTTGTGCTCACATTTGGAGAGAGAGAAAAAACAGAATGATAGTCTTAACAATATGCATAACGTACAATGGTAGCGTAGAAGGAATAGTGTCATAGAAATTGGGGTAGTTAGTAAAGGCTTCAAGAAATAAACCAGATCTGGAAGGCCGAATACATATTTATTATTCAGAAAAGAATGGAAGGAAGTTTAGACAGAGGAACTGCCATGAGGGCCAATGCATGGATTAAACAGTGACTACGTACCTGAAAATGATAAGCAGTTCATTTTAACAGAATGTGAAATACGGTATGTGGAAAAGGAGGATATGCAATGGGAGATGTACACAGGGACCTATTGAGATGATTCAATACTGTACTAAGAGCTTTAAAATTTATCCTGAAGACAGAGTTTTACTAGTAAATGGTATCTGATTAGCATTTTAGAAAGGCTAGGCTTACCAAGATGATGGAATATAGAGGTACAAAGTTGGTGGGGTGAGGGACAGGGAAACCAGTTATTGCAATAATCCAGGCAAAAAAATATAGGCTGATTAACCAATGTTCATGAAGATGGGAGAAACAAGTCAAGAATTCTAAAGGGAACTGATTCACAGCATATCAAAATTAACAGGAGAGAAAAGTGAGCAGGACTCTCAGTTTTTGGGATTCAATGGCTATACTACAAAACGTAGTTCCTTTAGCTAAAAAGAAGAAGATGAAGAAGAAGGCTAAGCTTGATAGAATAAAAATGCTAAATTTAGTTAGAGAACTTTTCAGATACTTACAAATCATTCAAATTCAGATGTCACATACATAGTTAAACAGAGATCTGGAACTTGGGAGAAATTTTACTTATTCTCAGATAAAGTTGGTCTAAAAAACTACTATTTGTATTATTATAAATGTAAAAACATATATAAAAAGCATAATTGACTTAAAAGGTCTCTAAAGAACAAACTGCAGAATTAAGATTGTTGACATTAGCAAAGGTATTAGAAAATCAGTTACTCACACTGGTTTGGGAATCAGTTTGTTGGAAGCTTTTGGGTAAAAGACTGATATACATGATTTATACCTTATTTCCTAGCATATTATTCTCCAATAATAAACCCATTTATTTACTTTTTCAAGAGTGTGGCAATAGGCCACCATATAGTAATTTAGGTTTGATTGTAAATATCTAAAATTGGGGATCCCAAATTAAAGAACTGCTCAATCTTAACTCAATGTATAGAATACATTTTGTTAAAGTAACAAATATTGAAACTTAATATCTTTAACTTTTAACCAAAGAGATAACCAAGGCGGTTCCACTTGAAAACCTCACAAGAACCAATGGCTCCTCTGCTCCCAGTCCCATGAAAAATAAGTCAACGTACTTGTAGTAGTGAGTGGGGCCTCTGGAAAGAGATTCTTGTGTAAGCAGAAGAGAAGAGAGGCGTGGAAGCCTGTGATTTTTAGAAAGTCAACTTTAGTGGCAATGTGAGAAAATGGGCTGAAGGAGGACAAAACGGTGGAAAAGAAAGCACTTAGCAGATTTTTTTCATGATGAGACACGACATTCTGGCACAATCAACTATTCTCAAATATTTATTTATTACCTATCATATGTGAAAACTGATCCAGGAGAGAGATTGCTCTGAGATTTTCTCAGCCACATCATGGAAATAAGACATGTCTGTGACCATAATAAAACATGGTAGAGTCTAACACTTGAGGACAGGTATAGTGCTTTGGTAATTTACTTTGGAAATGTCTCTTTCTTTATTTTTAACAATTAGAGCTTTCAACAATTAGAACAAGTCATACCCCTTCACCCCAATAATTTCCTCTCAATGATGTCCTGCAAAGGCAAAAGTCCAGGTCCTGTGGATGCTGGAATGGGAACTTCCAATATTACGGAAGTAATACTGGATGGCCTCAAATATCTTTCTCAATTTTGAAGTTTTATGGGAAACTTATGAGAAAAGAAATGCAACATCATAGTCGTGAGTTATCTTTAGAAATGAATGCATTATGCAGATCTCTGTCTGTCTCTTTGTCTGTTACGCTTTCTCTTTCTTCCCCTACTGGGGATAAAATACAAGTGCCCTATCTTTAAAATGTCATGGGTTTTATTACACTGACCTAATTGGAAATCACATTTTATTATAAAAGGTCCATAAAATATTGAAAAGAAAGTTTTCAATATTATTTCATAATCCACCAGGAACACATTTAACTCTATTTTGTGGGTTTTTTTTTTAAATACAGGTATTGAGAACAACTTAGTACAACTTTGGTAAGTGATTATTTGAAGAGACACAATGTTTCATGGCCATGACTGTCTCAAGCCAATATTTGGGGAGATTCTGTTATATACAGAGCCTTCCATTAAATTAATAATTCTTTGAATTAGGCAAAACTGGTAAACTTACAGGAGCTCTGGTGCAACCCTTTTATAAATCTGTAAATCTTAGTGGAATCTAGGAAATATTCTCTCCAGTTTGTGTATGTATGTGTACATACGTAAAATAAAGTTGATATCCACTTAAAAATAATTAAAGAGTATGTAGATGGGAAAAGAGCAAACACATGAACAAATGACAAGCCAATATGATAACATATTAACAACAGTGAATCTACATAAAGTATGAACCAGTGTTCCTTATACTACTTTAATATTTGCAATATATCTGTAAACAGATTTGATTTTTTCCAGATACTATGTATATTTTTATTTTTATTTTTTTTGAGACAGAATATCATCCTGTCACCCAGGCTGAAGTGCAATGGCACGATCTTGACTCATTGCAACCTCCGCCTACTAGGTTCAAGCAACCTCTCTGCCTCAGCCTCTCGAGTAGCTGAGATTACAGGTGCCCACCACCACGCCTGGCTAAATTTTTTTTTTTTTTTTTGTATTTTTAGTAGAGACAGGGTTTCGCTATCTTGGTGAGGCTGCTTTTGAACTCCTGACCTCATGATCCACTCACCTTGGCCTCCCAAAGTGCTGGGATTACAAGCATGAGCCACCGCACGTGGTCTATCTATGTATATTTTTTGTTAAAGAATATTCATGAAAAAAAGTTTGGAGAATAATAAAAACAGTAAAAAATATTCATGGTCACCACAGCTCAAAGAAAAATCATAAACATTTTGACATATACTTGTTTTTTGGGTTGTTTTGCATTTTTCAGTATACATTTGTTTCTTCCTCTCTACTTACTTCAGGAAAAGTAGTTTCTTAGAGGTTGTAATGTTTATGAAGTCTGCCTTTGCCTAGTGTCATTTTAAGTTTATTTTGCTGATCCAGATTTTGAAAGTGATTCTGACATGTAGACTTGAGAGAATCTGAAAATGAAAATAGCATGCATCCACTGGCCAAGGAGCTGCCACACTCTGGGGGTTGGTGGCAAATAACCACGTTATCTTCTCTTCCCTAAGCTTCCATTCCAACAGATCTTTACAAATGTCGTCTTCCTTCAAATCTGTGGCAGACCTTTGTAAAATAAAAAAATGTTGTGGCCGGGCGCAGTGGCTCACGCCTGTAATCCCAGCACTTTGGGTGGCTGAGGTGGGCGGATCACGAGATTAAGAGATGGAGACCATCCTGGCCAACATGGTGAAACCCTGTCTCTACTAAAAATATAAAAAAAAAAAAAATTAGCCAGGCGTGGTGGCGTGTGCCTGTGGTCCCAGCTACTTGGGAGGCTGAGGTGGAAGAATCGCTTGAACCCAGGAGAAGGAGGTTGCAGTGAGCCGAGACTGCACCATTGCACTCCAGCCTGGGTAACAAGAGCAAAAGTCCGTCTCAAAGAAAAAAAAATATTCTATGGAAAACTTATATTTGGTCAGTGATGTTTCTTAAGTACTTGTGCCAAACACAAGATTGTGTTGTTAAAATGTCGGATCTTAAAATGTATATTCACATTAATGAGTGCAAAAATTCTCCATAGTGATACAGTTTTCAAGTATATCACCTGAGAAGACTGAGCCATGTACTTGTTTTAAAATTAAAGACGATTCTTAACTTCCATGGAAATCTAGTCATTTTAGTAGGCATAGAAAATATCTTAGGAAACCCTGTAGTTTACACCTCCCAACTATAAATTTATTTGAACCCTCAAGTAATATGTATGGGCATCTCCTGGAAAAAAAAATGAAACTGTAAAATGTAAAGATCTAGGCTTTTTATTTTGATATAGAAAAATGTCCAAATATCCTATGGTCTGAAGGTCTGTGTGCCCTCAAAACTCATATGTTGGAATTTAATACCCAAAGTGATAGTATTAAGAGGTGTGACCTTTGTGGAGTGATCATGAGGGGTGCACCTTTATCCATGGGATTAGTACCCTTATAAAAGAGGCTTGAGGGGTCTCCCTGCCCCTTCCACCATGTGACAATACAGTAAGAAAGCACCATCTTTGAAGCAGAGAGTGAGCCCTCACAAGAAACTGAGTCCATCAACAACGATCCTGGACTCCCTAGCCTCCAAAACCATGAGCAATAAATTACCATTGTTTATAAATCACTCAGTCTAAGGTATTTTGTTACAGAAGCCCAAATAAACTAAGGCAACATATTTTATATACTATGTACTTGTGAAAGCTGATTTTAAAACTTTTTAAACAGATGGCAAAACTAAGAGAAGAAAGGAAAAGAAAATAATATCCAGACGATCACCAGTGTAGACCTCAGTGTCCCAAATAAGCCTAAGAAGCGTGATCGAGGTTGTAGATGATAACAGCAAGATTTTCAAACAGATGGATGGAGAAATAATATTTTCCCAGTCCTTTCATAGGGAAAGTACTAACCCTAGAAAACAAGCAGTGTCCGCTTCAAACTCCTTCATAGGACAGTTGGGGAAGAGACAATCTGGTTGGGAGGGAGACAGAATCTATCTTGAAGCTGCATTTGCATAGCACACACATTCTTAGATTGCATGATGATTTGGCAGCAACTTTTCGACAGAACATGTTTAAAACATGAAAAACTCCTTCAGACTATGGTTCCTGGATTCATCAGGGAACACAGTATGTTATCATTTCTTCCTTTATCCCTAAGCCCTTTCTGCCATTTGCTCCTCTTTTTTTCAGGTGTACTCTGAGCAATCTTTAGAGACCAACAAACCAGAAGAAATCTCATATTTAATGTGAAACGAAAAGTGGCGTTTGCAGTATCAGAAGCTGGTTAAGCAGTAAGAATTCCCAAAAAATACAATGGAGAAACTTACATTCTTAGTGTTCACACTGGACCTGTTAGGGCTCATATTAAGAATCACTCTGGCACCAAGAGATAATTTAATCTGTTTGGAATTTCTCCTGTCACATAGAATTGTCAGCCTCCCAAGACTGCTTTATGCTTTGGCCAGACCTTCTTTGGAGCCTGCTATGCATTCGGGTTTGGCTATAGCCAAGAGAGAGCAAACGGCATTATAATATCAACAGCTACTATCCAGTGGCACAACAACTTTTCCATCAGGAGCTTTATCCCTGGGCTTTTCTAGGGAATAGCTTCACAGCTGAAATCTGGACGAAAGCTGTCTGGCTGACTCCACTATGAAGAGGAGTAGGAGAAGAAGAAAACTAGCATTTATGAGTGCCGACTATAGATTAGGCAGGTATGAATGTGCATCTGACAAAATTACCACCATCTTGAAGAGTCAGCATTATTATCTTATTTTATAGATGAAGAAACAGAGGCATACAGGGAAGAGTTATTGGTAAGCTTCAAACACGAGTTTGTTCTCTGCCTATCATTGTTTAGCATGGCCAGTGTAACCAGGTCAATCCACACCCAACTCATTTATGTTCTCAGTTATGTTGGGTGACTGCCAATCATACGTGCATATAAGTAACTGTTTTCCTACAGCTTTAGCTCAATGAATTTATACAATCAGAAAAAAAAAACAGTATCAGAGAACATTTGGGGAAATAAAGAGTGGGACTCAATGGGTTATAGTGGAATTTCCATAATATTCTGCTGGAAAAGAAGTTCAGAAAGTACTTGTTGAGGAGTATGGTGGAAAAATCCAAACGGATGCTTCAGAGGGAGGGGCAGTTGTTGCACGTGTGTGTCTGTGTGTGTGTGTGTGTGTGTGTGTGTGTGTGTTTACTTCACCACTGAATCAAACTAAATCTTAGAACATTTAAGTAACTCCCTATCACATTCCCAATACTATAACATAGGAAGCACATGAGGAGAAGTCATAATCCTGAAGAGCAAAGTAAAGATTAGCAATACTAACATAAGAAATCACACAGAAAGACTAAAGTATTAAATGCATTTAAAGATGAAAGAATGATAGGCCGGGTGCGGTGGCTCACGCCTGTAATCCCAGCACTTTGGGAGGCCAAAGTGGGTGGATCATCTGAGGTCAGGAGTTCGAGACCAGCCTGGCTAACATGGAGAAACCCCATCTCTATTTTAAAAATCAAAAATTAAAAAAAAAAAAAAAAAAAAAAAAAAACAGATGAAAGAATGAAACATTTTAAATAAACCACGTTCCTCTAGTAAAGAGTTCACCAGATAAATGGCCTTATTTGGTTCCCAAATTTGAAAAAGTATAACTAACAGATAAATGACAATCAAAATTATACTGGCATCATATGTTAGACAATTTTGAATATCATAATCAATTATATCAGTATTATATTTGGTACTAATTTGGAATAAAGGTGAAATCAGATCTAAAGAATCTGTCAATATTCTTAAAAGTAAAAATTAGTCACACTAGGAAGAACATAGATTCTTACATTTTTCCCCACCTCAAGAAATAACACAAGATTGGAGATATAATTTTGATTAAACTTGATAAGGAGACAAAAAGTAAAGATATAAATTGCAATTATAAAAATAATACTTCAAATTTCATTCATTTGCTCAACAATTTTTAGAGCTCTTTATTTATTGATTGAAATGCACAAGAGAAAAGTAAATTGTTTTGGAATATTTCCTAACAACAATTATAAAAAAATTGAAAGGTAAATGATTCTATCAAAAAATACTCCTAGATTTGTAAAATCTTAGGGGGCGAAAAAGCTGTTTAGAAACAATATGAGAGGTGTCAATAACCCAGAAAGAGAATTCTTTTTGCTGTTGCTGGTGGTTTTTTTTTCTTTTTCTTTTTCTTTTTTTTTTTTTTTTGAGACAGTCTTGTTCTATCGCCAGGCGCCAGGCTGGAGTGCAGTGGCACGATCCCTGCTCACTGCAACCTCCCACTACCGGGATCAAGCAATTCTCCTGCCTCAGCCTCCCGAGTAGCTGGGACTACAGCTGCGCGCCACCACGCCCAGCTAATTTTTGTATTTTTGGTAGAGACGGGGTTTCACCATGTTAGCCAAGATGGTCTCGATCTCTTGACCTCGTGATCCGCCTGCCTCGGCCTCCCAAAGTGCTGGGATTACAGGCGTGAGCCACTCATACTGCGTCCAGCGTCAGAAAGAGATTTCTGCACAGAAAAGATGGATCCTGGAAAGTGAAGCGGTATAGCTCAGGAAGCAGAGAAAACTATTTCTACAATGGTGCCGAACCTGACCCCCAAGCACCCAGCTGAACCAGCCTCGACTCACCACTCTCCCTTGCATGCCTTCCTGCAAGCTCATAGGCATTGCATTCATCTTTATCACCAACCCTGGGGTAGGGATGCTTTCAAGAATTAACTGGACTTGCATTGCATAACATTAGTCTTCAGGAGGTGGCCATAAGTAGACTAAACACGTTTTGAAGGCCGACTACACACTGTCCATATTTGTATCCCTTGGGTTTGAGCCCATAGTATATATATAAATTGTACGATGTTTACGGAGATACAGGAGCCCACTGGAGTGTTTCTTTATTTGGCCACCAGATGTCAGTGTATGATAAAGAATGCTGTAACACCGCCGCTTGTTTCTAGTTAGACTTGAAAGGGCAGTTTTGACGAGTTTAATTTGCCAGTGAAAAAGAAGAAATAAATTTGAAAGTTACTCCACCGGGAGAAGAAACGGTGAACAGGTGAGAATTTCTGGTTCCCACTAACCATCAGCTACTGATACTATGCCCTAAAGATGGGAAAATTTGTCTCCACTTTTCAAAAAACTGTTTCAGAAAGTTATTTGTCTTTTTTAAGAAGTAAAATGAGCATGCTAAGCACATAGTGGGAGCTCAATTAAGCATAAACAGATTAACCTAAGTTAGGAAGATCCTAGACTTGTAGAATTTTGTTTCAGAATATTCAAAATATATAATATTTGCATAAATGACTAGGGATTTAACAATCATAATGATGAGAATGGAAGTGAATTAAGAGCCCAAAAAAATCAATGCAAGAAAGTTGTATTATGTAAAAAAATCAAAATTTCCAACAAATAGCTAGAAGTTCTCAAGATTTCATGATTAGACTTAGAAAATGTTCTTTTTTTTTTTTTTTGAATTGGCTAAAGCTTACATTATAATACAAAACACTATTTCAATATATGGAAATAGAAAGTATAATTAATTCTCTGGACCTGTTGATTCTACCTTCTCAATATGGTTCAGATTCATCCCCTTCTTCCTAATTCTACTGTATTGATATACTGTAGGCATTCCTAATGTCTCACATTTATCTGCAGCTTTGCCTCTTCAGTTTAAAAACACAAGTCTGGGCCGGGCACTGTGGCCCACACCTATAATCCCAGCATTTTGGGAGGCCAAGCTGGGCAGATCACTTGAGTTCAGGAGTTCAAGAACAGCCTGGGATACATGGCAAAATCCTGTCTCTACTAAAAATACCAAAATTTGCTGGGCGTGGTGCTGTTCCTGAGGTCCCAACTACTCGGGAGGCTGAGGTGGGAGCATCACTTGAGGAAGAGGTCGCAGTGAGCTGAGATTGCGCCACTGCACTCCAGCCTGTGTGACAGTATGAGACCCCGTCTCATAAAACAAACAAACAAACAAAAACAAAAAAACCCACAAGTCTGACCAGGCCATTTCCCTGTTTAGATCACCAGCGACTTCCTCATGCCTTCAGCATAAAGCCCAATCACTTGCAAGGCCTACACAGCTGTCTCCTGTTTGCCCCCTTAGACTGGCTTTTCCTCATCCTCTGTCCCCCAGAAATGAATACTTTGTGCAGGATTTACACACCACACCATTGCATGCAATGATGTTCTTTCTGCCTGAGAAATACTCTCATTCATACCTCATAATGTTTATTCTTACTTAGCCTTTAGATGCAGCCATTTACCTCCTCTTCCACGAATTATTCCATGATTTCATCTTTCCCAGTTCCACCTCCTTATGAACACATAATAGGCTAGGTGCATACTATATATGCAAGTATATGCAGCAGCATTTATGCATTGCAGCAACTATAGCTGTTTACTTAGTATTTTCTCCTTTTACACATAATACTCCTTTATCATTCTATCTCATCTGGCACTCTATACACTTTGAGTGAATGATCTTAGCTATCTGGTGGATAAAACCTTATCCTAATAGATATAAAATCCAAGGCCTAGAGATGGGCTCAGTAGCCCATGCTCACACATACATAGTTACTTATAGAGCCTGGAGCAGTAGCCAAATGCCTGAATCCAAGTCCCGGACTTTTCGAAGTGTTCTTGGTTACCTCTATTGGCCATTCAGTGGGAATCACTTCATAGACACATAGCAGAGATCATTATTAAGGAGTATTAATAGAAGGGCCCTATCATTCTACTCTTCACCCTCATTCTAATGTAATGTAAGATATAGAAAACTTACAATCTTCAGAGCCTAACATGGAGGGTTGCTAGATGTCTGTAGTCAAATGACTTTATAAAATATCAAAGTAAATAAGGCCTGGGGTAAGTTTCTCTGATAAATAAGTATGATGGGTGCCACGGTAAAAGGAAGTATTAGAATTGAGAAGGGACAGAACAAGATGTTTAGCGAAAATTTTATTTTTCAAGGAGGCACTTATCTTTCCCTGATGTTGAAGAAACCATGAGTCAATAAATCATATTAAGAAGACATTTATGCAGCCAACAAACATATGAAAAAAAAAGCACATCATCACTGGTCATTAGAGAAATGCAAATCAAAACCACATTGAGATACCAACTCACTCCAGTTAGAATGGCGATCATTAAAAAATCTGTAGACAACAGATGCTGGAGAGGATGTGGAGAAATAGGAACACTTTTACACTGTTCGTGGGAGTGTAAATTAGTTCAACCATTGTAGAAGACAGTGTGGTGATTCCTCAAGGATCTAGAACCAGAAATACCATTTGATCCAGCAATCCCATTACTGGGTATATACCCAAAGGATTATAAATCATTCTATTATAAAAACACATGCACATGTATGTTCATTGTGGCACTATTTACAATAGCAAAGACTTGGAACCAACCCAAATGTCTATCAGTGATAGACTGGATAAAGAAAATGTGGCACATATACACCATGGAATACTATGCAGTCATAAAAAAGGATGAGTTCATGTCCTTTGTAGGGACATAGATGAAGCTGGAAACCATAATTCTCAGCAAACTGACACAAGAACAGAAAACCAAACACCACATGCTCTCACTCATAAGTGGGTGTTGAACAATGAGAACACATGGACACAAGGAGGGGAACATCACACACTGGGGTAATTTAGGGGGTGGGGGGGCTAGGGAAAGGATAACAGGGGGTTAGGAGATTGGGGAGGGATAACACTAGGAGAAATACCTAATGTAGGTGATGGGGGGATGGATGCAGCAAACCACCGTGGCATGTGTATATCTAGGTAACAATCCTGCATGATCTGCACATGTACCCCAGAACTTAAAGTACCTATAAAGCATTTTCATTCTCCTCTGAAAATGCATTCCAACCCTGGATCTCCAAATCCTAACCTTGGGTTGTGAATCCCCTCAGAGGTCCAACAACCTCTTAATGTCCTTTAAATGGGCTGGGAACCTGCTGTGAAATGACTGCTGCCATGTAAACTACTATGGCTGAACTTCATTCTCTGGCCTGGAGCTCCTTGAATATCCAAGTGCACCCAGAGAAGCTTACCACTGGGATAAGCTTTGGGCAGTGACCACAGAAGCATGTCTGGTGCTCCCCCAGTAGACAGTTATTTCATCCTCACAATTAGCCAGCATCCAGCTCTTGCCAGCCACAGATTATTTTTCTTTGCCCCAATTTGAGATGCAGATGTCTCTTCATTGCTTATGTTCACATTTCAATATTTCTATCCACTGAATATCAGTTCAGAAAAAGAACGACAATTTGACCAAGAACAGAAAAAAAGCACATTTAAAGAGAAGATGAAAAAAGGAAGAAAATGTAAGAAGGTGAAGGCAGGTAGAAGACATTAGGTAAAAATAGGAAGGGCAATTTATGTAGAGCTGGGATATCAGGGTAACATTTCAACTCAAAGAGGTGGAGAACAGATTGTCTTATTCCACCAGTGCAGATATTTAAATCTTACAAGAGGTATTAGTGGTAATAGAAAGAAAGAAGAGGCATGATCAATATAATAATGTGCCTCCTTCCAAAGCTGAAGCATTTGAACACTAGAAAATAAAAGCATGTCAATCTGTGAGTGAGTGACAGTCTCTGGACATTCTCAGGTAGAGTGCTACGAGAGAAAAGAGGAACCGAGGTTAGCAGAGAGGTTTGTGGTCCATGAGGAAAAGAAAAGAGAGTGAAACTATGGGAATATGGTAATTTTAGTGGCCTACTGCTTTATTTTCTTTGTAGGTTGTTAGAGGAGGAATACATTTGTCTGTAGGCTGAGGAGCTGGATCCAGTGGAGGAGAAATGGAATGTGCAAGAACAGGAGAATCACTAGTCAAACAAATTCCCAGGGCAAGTCGGAGGAAGAAAGCAAATCACAATAGAAAGCTAAAAATGTGAGAGAAGTCAAGATAACGTGTACTGTCTGACTTAAAACACAATTTTAAAAGGTGAATAGGTAAGGATGATAATATTCATTCGCAAATGGTATCAATTTTAATTTGTTACAGCAGTAGCTTGTAACATAGATCTGTCATGAGTCCTAAATGCTGTTCTCAGATAATAAACAAATTGACATTTCATTGGGTGAAAAACTTACTCGAACTGCTTGTGGTTTATTTTCTGACAACGTCTCTTACTGATACTTGGTGTTATACCTTTCTAATGAAACGACAATTTAAATAAATTTAATGTCTTTGCGATGTTGAAGTACCTCAAAGATACTGGAAGGGAGCTTCATGAGCAGTGTCAGTTTAAATTTTTTGAAAGTATCTTGATCTACAAAAGATGATTTCAAAACCAAGACATGATATAACTCTCTTCTCTTTGATAAAATAAATAAAATTCTGTAGGAATTGCTTTTAATATTCCTCTCTCCCACTATCAAAAATTTTCCGGCAGTCAAAACTGACATTATGTTTTACTTCTGAGCAGTCAATACATTTTTCTTAAATCTTTTGAATATTCCTTAGTAGATAATTTTACTAAATTAAAATTGACTGTCTCAAGCTGCCACATTTAAACAGAGGCTGAGTTTTTCATTGATTATCAATTATTTTACTTTTTGCTATTGTATCACGGGAAACTCTCTTGACAGTTTCAAGTTGTTAAAATACTGTTTTTATCCTCATTTTTTGCTTCATAGATCACTACATCAACTATTCACGTAGGTGCAATAATAGTGCCAGAAAATAGGTCACCACGCATTTAGCCATAATTATAACTACTCAAATAGAAATCAATCCTATAATTTTAGACAAATGAATGTAAAAGGACTATTTTTATCTTGTTCTAATCAATTCTAAAACATTAAGCCACTTCTGCATCCAGCCTCCCATAAAATTGGGTTTGACACACTCGTAACTATTAATATGAAGTGTGTTTCAAATTCAGCTTTGGGGGCGGGGCAAGGCCAAGAGGGCCAACTAGAAGTTGGAGGCTTCCGCTGAAAACACAGTAAGCATGAGAATCCTTCACCACAACCAAGGCATCCAGGTTCTCTGATCAAAACTGACTAGGCGGCTGGCGTGATCCACTGGGAGGAAGAGCAGTGTGGTGCGACCCACCTGAGAGCCACACGGGGCATGGGAGTCCCCATCCAACCAAGAGAGGCAGTGAGTGAGCATGCAATCCAGCCAGGAAAACGGTGCTTTTTCCACCAAACTGTGCAATCCACGGATCAGAAGACCTCACTTGCAAACCCATGTTACAAGCACCTAGCTTCCCAACCCCAGAGATTGCCAGATTCTCAGCAGCCTCTCAGATGGACCCTGCTTAAGCCTGCCAAGCTCCCATGGGAGGAGGTGCGACCAGCACCACAGCTGTGGCTGCCTGCTGTCTAAGCCATTAGGGCTCCTTGATGGACGCTAGCAGCCAGCACTGGGACTCACAACTGCCTAACACGCTAAGCTCCCTATGCAGGAGAAGGGCAACATCCATCTCTGTAGCTCCAGGCCATGCCGTTCCCCTGCTGGAGCCAGGGAGTTTGGACAACTTGGTCCCAGGACTTGTCCTCCACAGCCCAATACACTGGCTGTGGCAGACTGCTGCCCGAGTGCCTCTTCAGGCCTGAACCTGACCCATCCTTCCTCATTGGATGGGGCTTCCCTGCAGCAATTCCAGTAACTCCAGCCAGAGGCTCAGGTACAGAACATGGAGCTCCTGGGCCTGAGCCCCTAGGAGGAGGGGTGGTCGCAGTCTCTGCAGACTAGCAGACTTAGCTTTTCTTCCTGGTAGTTTTGAGGAATCTGGGCAGCCCAGACAAGTGGGTTTCGCCCAAGCAAAACACACTCCCTCCACCAAGGGACAAAGTGATTCATTAAATGGATCCTGTTCCCTATGCCACCCAACTCGGTGAGACCCTCCAAGAGGGGTTTCAGACACCCTATACAGAAGCGATCCTACTGGCATCAGGTTGGTGCCCCTTGAGGTCAGAGATCCCAGAGAAGCAGGCACCCATCTTTGCTGTTTTCCAGCTTTCCAGGCACAGAAATGAACCAGATGAACAGGACCTGAAGTGAACCCAGCAAACCAGAGCAGCCCTACAGAAGAGGAAACTGGCCATTAAAAAAAAAAACAACAAAACAAAACAGAAAGTAACAACAGCATTAACAACAAAAAAGGCCCCACAAAAACTTCACCCAAGGGTCAGCAGCCTCAAAGATCAAAACCAGACAAATTGATGAAGATGAGAAAGAATCAATGAAAAAATGTTGAAAATCCAAAAGGCCAGAGTGCCTTTATTCCTCCAAATGATGGCAATGTCTTTCCAGCAAGCGTGCAGAACTGGATGGAGGATTAGATAAATGAATTGACAGAAGTAGGCTTCCGAAGATGAGTAATTAAAAACTACGCTGAGCTAAAGGAGCATGTTCTAACCCAAGGCAAAGAAGGTAAGAGCCTTAATAAAAGGTTAGAGGAGATGCTAACTGAATAACCAATTTAGAGAGGAAGATAAATGAGCTGATAGAGCCAAGAAAAACAGCACAAGAACTTCATGAAGCATACACAAATATCAATAGCTGAATTGACCAAGTGGAAGAAAGGATATCAGAGTTTGAAGACCACCTTGCTCAAATAAGGTGGTCTTTTTCTCTCTAGTCTTGCATGCAGTCAAGACCAGAGGAAAAAAAAATTAAAAGGAATGAACAAGGCCTTCAAGAAATATGGGACTTCACAAAAAGACCAAACCTACAACTGATTAGAGTACCTGAAGGAGAAGGGGAGAATGAAAGCAAGCTGGAAAACATACTTCAGGATATTATCCAGGAGAACTTCCCCAACCTAGCAAGACAGGCCAACATGCAAATTCAGGAAATATAGAGAACACCACTAAGATACTCCATGAGAAGATCAACCCCAAGATACATAATCATCAGATTCTCCAAAGTCAAAATGAGGAAAAAAATGTTAAGGGTAGCCAGAGAGAAAGGCCAGGTCACCTACAAAGGGAAGACCATCTGACTAACAGCAGACTCTTCAGCAGAAACTACAAGCCAGAAGAGATTGGGGGCCAATATTCAACATTCTTAAAGAAAAAAATTTTCAACCCAGAATTTCATATCCACATAAACTAAGCTTCATAAGCAAAGGAGAAATGAAATCCTTTACAGAAAAGTAAATGTTGAGAGATATTGTTACCACCAGGCCTGCCTTGAAAGAATTCCTGAAAGGAGCACTAAATATGGAAAGGAAAAACCAGTACCAGCCACTGCAAAAACACACCAAAATATGAAGGCCAATGACATTGTGAAGAAACTGTATCAAATAGTGTGCAATATAACCAAATAGCATCATGACAACAGGATCAAATTCACAC
>PVKP010010276.1:18587-65308 GCA_004027715.1 Plecturocebus donacophilus
CCAATACAGGAGCACCCACATTCATAAGACAAGTTCTTAGATACCTACAAAGAGACTTAGACTCCCACACAATAATAGTGGGAGACTTTAGCACCCCATTGTCAATATTAGACAGATCACTGAGACAGAAAATTAACAAAGATATTCAGGACTGAGCTGAGCTCTGGATCAAGTGGACCTCACAGACATCTACAGAACTCTCTACCCTAAATCAACAGAATATACATTCTTCTCAACACTGCATAGTACTTATTCTAAAATTGACCAAGTAATTGGAAGTAAAACACTCCTCAGCAAATACAAAAGAATGGAAATCATAACAACCAGTCTCTCAGACCACAGTGCAATCAAATTAGAACTCAGGATTAAGAAACTCACTCAAAACCATGCAATTACATGGAAATTGAACAACCTACTTCTGAACGACTCCTGGGTAAACAATAAAATTAAGGCAGAAATCAAGATGTTCTTTGAAATCAAATGTGCAGAGACATTGTACCAGAATCTCTGGAATACAGCTAAAGCACTGTTAAGAGGGAAATTTATAATATTAAATGCCCACATCAGAAAGCTAAAAAGATCTCAAGTCAACACCCTAACAGCACAATTAAATGAACTTAGGAGTCAAGAGCAAACTAATCCAATAGCTACCAGAATAGAAGAAATAACTAAGATCAGAGAGAATTGAAAGACATAAAGACACACAAAAAACCTCCAAAAAAATACAATGAATCTAGGAGCTGTAACAAAAACTACTAGCTAGACTAATAAGAAAAGAGCGAAGAATCAAATAGATACAATAAAAAATGATAAAGAGGATATCACCACTGACCCCACAGAAATACGAAGTACCATCAGAAAATACTATAAACACCTCTACACAAATCAACTAGAAAATCTAGAAGAAATGGATAAATTCCTGGACACATACACCCTCCCAAGACTGAACCAGGAAGAAGTCTAATCCCTGAATAGACCAATAGCAAGTTCTGACATTGAAGCAGTAATTAATAGCATACCAAGCAAATAAAAAGCCCAGGACCAAATGGATTCACAGCTAAATTCTACCAGAGGTACAAAGATAATCTGGTACCATTCCTTCTGGAACTATTCAAAATAACTGAAAATGAAGGACTCCTCTTTACCTTATTTTATGGGGTCAGCATCATCTGATACCAAAACTGGGAAGAGACACAATAAAAAAAGAAAATTTTATGCCAATATCCCTGATGAACATCAACACAAAAGTCCTCAATCAAATACTAGTCAACTGAATCCAGAAGCACATAAAGACACTTATCCATGTCAGTTTCATCCCTGGGATGCAAGGCTGGTTCAACACATGCAAATCAATAAATGTAATCCATCACATAAACAGAACCAAAGACAAAAACACATGGTTATCTCAATAGATGCAGGAAAGGCCTTTGATAAAATTCAACATCGCTTCATGTTAAAAACTATCAATAAACTAGGTATTGATGGAACATATCTCAAAATAATAAGAGCTATTCATAACAAATCTACAACCAATATCATATTGAATGGGCAAAAGGTGGAAGCATTCCCTTTGAAAACCAATACAAGACAAGGGTGCCCTCTCTCACCACTCCTATTCAACATAGTACTGGAAGTTCTGGCCAGGACAATCAGGCAAGAGAAAGAAATAAAGGATATTCAAATAGAAAGAGAGGAAGTCAAATTGTCTCTGCTTGTAGAGGACATGACTATATATTTAGAAAAGTCCATGGTCTCAGTCCAAAATCTCCTGAAGCTGATAAGCAACTTCAGCAAAGACTCAGGATACAAAATCAATGTGCAAAAATCATAAGCATTCCTTTACACCAATAATAGACCAGCAGAGAGCCAAATCATGAATGAACTCCCATTCAAAATAGCTACAAAGATAATAAAATACCTAGGAATACAGCTAACAAGGATATAAAGGACCTCTTACCTAACAAGAATGTGAAGGACCTCTTCAAGGAGAACTATAAACCACTGCTCAAGGAAGTAAGAGAGGACACAAACAAATGGAAAAACATTCCACCCTCATGGATACAAGAATCAATATTGTGAAAATGGCCATACTTCCCAAAGTAATTTACAGATTAAATGCTATTTCCATCAAATTACCATTGACAGGCTTCACAGAATTAGAAAAAACTACTTTAAATTTTATATGGAATCAAAGAAGATTCCACATAGCCAAGATAATCCTAAGCAAAACAAACAAAGCTAGAGGCATCACACTACCTGACTTCAAACTATACTACAAGGTTATAGTAACCCAAAGAGCATGGTCCTGGTCCCAAAACAGACAGATAGACCAATGAAACAGAAGGGAGACCTCAGAAATAACACCACATATCTATAGTCATCTGATCTTCCACAAACCTGACACAAACAAGCAATGGAGAAAGAATCTCCTATTCAGTAAGTGGTTCTGGGGAAACTGACTAGCCAGATGCAGAAAACTAAAACTGGACGCCTTCCGTAAGGAGCTTAGAGTTTACACCCTATACAAAAATTAACTCCAGATGGATTAAAGACTTAAGTGTAAAACCCAGAACCATAAAAACCCTAGAAGAAAACCTAGGCAATACCATTCGGGACATAGGCATGGGCAGACTTCATGATGAAAACACCAAAAGCAATGACAACAAAAACCAAAATTGACAAATGAGGTCGAATTAAACTGAGGAGCTTCTGCACAGCAAGATAAATCATCAGCACAGTGAACAGGCAACCGACAGAATGGAAGAAAAATTTTGCAATCTACTCATCTGACAAAGGTCTAATGTTCAGAATTTACAAGGAACTTAAACAGATTTACAAAAACAAACAACCCCAACAAAAAGTAGACCAAGGATATGAACAGACACTTCTTAAAAGAAGACATTCACATGGCTAACAAACATCACTCACGTTTGCTCAACATCACTAATCATTAGAGAAATGCAATTCAAAACCACAGTGAGATAGAATTTCATGCCAGTCAGAATGGCAATTATTAAAAAGTCAAAAAACGATAGATGCCAGCAAGGCTGTGGAGAAATAGGAATGCTTTTACACTGTTGGTGGTAATGTAAATTAGTTTAACCATTGTGGAAGACAGTATGGTGATTCCTCACAAATCTAGAACCAGAAATACCATTTGACCCAGCAATTCCATTATTGGTTATATACCAAAAGTAATATGAATCTTGCTACCGTAAAGACACATGCACACGTATGTTTATTGCAGCACAACTTACAATAGCAAAGTTATGGAACCAACCCAAATGGCCACCAATTATAGACTGGATTAAAAAAATGTGGTACATATACACCATGGAATACTACATAGCCATCAGAAGGAATGAGATCATGTCCTTTGCAGGGACATGGATAAAGCTGGAAGCCATCATCCTTAGCAAACTAACACAGGAACAGAAAACCAAACACTGCACATTCTCATTCACAAGTGGTCATTGAACAATGAGAACACATGGACACAGGAAGGGGAACAACACATACCAGGGGTGGGGGCAAGGGGAGGGAACTTGAGGACGGGTCAATAGGTGCAGCAAATCACCATGGCATATGTAAACCTGGGTAACAAACCTGCACATTCTGCACGTGTATCCCAAAACTTAAAATAAAATTTAAAAACAATTCAATTTAGGGCATATAGCTATGGTGACTATGAAAATATATTTTGCATTTTTATGGTTCCTTTTACTTCAGCATTTCAAAGATGTTAAACTTATTTAAATTGTCATTATATTAGAAAGGTATTATACCAAGTATCAGTAAGAGATTTTGCTAGAAAAGTAAACCACAGGGAGTTTGAGTGAGTTTTTCACCCAAAGAAATATCAATTTGTTTAAAATCTGAGAATAGCATTTAGGACTCATGACAGATGTCTATGAATTCAAAATCAATTTCAAGCTAGCATGCCTGGGAAACTTTTAAAAAAGTATTTAACATACAGCTATGGAACAGAAATTTATAAGTTAGTAAAAAATAAAGAGAAATGGTATATTATTTTTAATGAGAAAATTTGAAATATTAAGTACATCTAGGTTTGTTGATGTCAGAAGTGATGGAAAATCTACAGCAAGTGAATCACATTATAGTATGTAAATTCAACACAAATTTACTAGCATTGCTACTTTTGAGAAAGTTCTGAAATTAAATTGCATTTATTAAATGACAGTTGTTAGGGAACCACATCAAATGGAATTGTTTCCAAATTTTAATTCAGACAGCCTCCACATTTTAATTTTTGTTGACTTCCAAAAAGTAAAATGTTTACCATTAGATAATGCTTTATGTTATTCTCATAGCTTGAGAACCAGTATACATTTAATAAGAATATACTGCTTCATTCATATACTTAGCTAATATAAAATATAATTTTATCATTAAAGTATAATACACTTAGTTAATATTATTAGTAATACAATGGCCATGCGCAGTGGTTCACACCTGTAACCCCAGCACTTTGGGAGGCTAAGGCGGGCGGATCATGAACTAAAGAGATCAAGACTTTTGCCAAAATGGTGAAATCCTATCTCTACTAAAAATACAGAAATTAGCTGGGCGTGGTCCCAGCTACTAGGGAGGCTGAGGCAGTAGAGTTGCTTAAACCCGGGAGGCGGAGGTTGCAGTGAGCTGAGATCACGCCATCACACTCCAGCCTGGGTGACAGAGTGAGACTCCATCTCAAAAAAAAAATTTTTTTTTGACGTTATACAATTAGTTAATATAGAAGTTTTAAATTAATAAGATACAATTAACTAGTCACTTATTTACCATATCACGCTTTATAATTTTTTCCGTTTCAAATATATAATGTTTTATAAAAAACACTTTGATAGTTATAGTCATGTGTTAAATTTCCAAATCCTTATTTGTCTAGCATGAGGAGATATCAATTTAGAAAAAAAAAAAAATTTGAACATTCAACATGTTGACATACTTTGCTAATAGATTTTCCTCACGTGACCTCAAGTTTGATTTTTATGAATGAAAGCCTTTTGCACTGTTCCAGTGATGCATCTGTTGTTACATTACTTGGGGATAAAGCTCCTTTTAATGAAAATGGTCTAAACAGACAACATGGGAAGCAGGAGTTGTCACACTGTTGGACAGAAGGTGGCAGCAGCTGAAGCGCCCTGACTGTTCAAAGGCCTTCTCCCTGTGCTATGTATTTTCACTATTAACCAGCTCTTCACTTAGGTTTTGTTGCTTATTTTTTATTATACAATAAATTACAACTAGAATAACGTAATTGTGTCAAAATCTGATAAAATAATTCATCAATTCTTAACTAACTTTAATAAACACCAATTTATAAAATAATTTTGTATTTGAGATTGCGTATGTTTTTTTTATTGTTATATAGATGAGTCCATTTGTGTTTCAAAGAACACCTTTAAAAATAATGTAGCATTATAATGTTTTAATATCTGAGTGTATGACTCACTCATTTACTTTTCCCTGAAATATGGGCTCATTCATTCTTTATTCCAGAATTTTTTTAAAAAAAGACAAAAAAACCTTTATCATCCCTCTGTCAAGATCCAAAATAATTCTCTTAGAATTTGTATAAGGATTGCTTGAACATCATGAAAACTGATATCAGTAATTCTCCTACTCAAGATTATAATATCATTTACTTATGAGTAAAAGTTGTCCCTCAGTAAAGTAATATAATTTGACCTTTCAGGTCCTTCACATCTATATTAGATTTATTTCTAGCAATAATAAAAAAAAATTCAACTTTTTAAAAATTGTTTGTTTTGTGAATAGGATATCTCTTTCCTCAATATTCTACTTTATTTTATGTGATGAAAACCTTAGGGCATGTGTTTACTTATGTTATACAAAATAAACATTATTCTGAACTCTATTATTATTTTCTATGAATTTTCAGTTGCTTGCTGCAATTTTCTGAATAAAATTACCTATTATTAAGTCTTCATTTCTGTAGCAAGTGCTTTAAATATATTATCATATTTAATTCTCACAAAAAATCTTAGGAAATAATATATGGTGTAAGACACATATAACTCACTGTAAAAATACAGGAAAGAGGAGAGACATCTGTGAAAATGGCAAGAACTATTTGAATATAAAGTGTTAAAATTATTCCTCAATTATATCATCCATCTCCAAGCCTTGAACAGTCACTGCTTTGCTCCTGAACCTTTTTTCAGCCACTGGCTAGTTATTTCTTGCCAAAATTCACATCGACATATTCAAAAACAAGTTCATCATCTTTCTTCATGACCATTAAGTAACATATTTTTCTTCTATGAATTCCTGTAACATTGTGTTTTATCAATTAAATGGTGTTTGTGCATTCTACTTCACTCATCTTCCCCGCAGGGTTATAAACCCTGGAAAGTAGATGCTAATTACTTATAAATCTTTGTAAGCTTTCATTGATCATAAGATAAATAAATTCAAACTTCTCACAGGTCCTCTGATCCAGGGGAAGTGGGGGCTGTCATCCCGGGGTGCTGATGACATGCGTGCAACTGTCTCACTCACAATGACACTTCACATACGGCCCAGCACAGTGACCAATCCTACTGCTTCCCTCACCAGGACACACCTCCAGAAACAGCCGGTGTAGAATGCAGAACTTTCATGGGACTAACACAGGCACTCCTCAGAGGGGCCATTCTAAGGAAGACCATGGTCTTATGTGGGATCATAGGGCAAAGGACTTTATCACTGATATAAAACAAAGAAATTGATGGCAGCTTTTCACCCAAGCACATCATAGAGGCAACCTACACCTAGGCTGCCCATAACATGTGTCCCTTTAATAATAAAGATGATCGCCAAATTATGAACTGTCCCTAAAGTAGCCTGTAGAGTATCTCATCCACCTGCAAGGGATCGGGCACTCTTAAACACAGTTGTTTCTTTAAAGACAAGTGATAGGCCGGGCACAGTGGCTCACACCTGTAATCCCAGCACTTTGGGAGGCGGAGACAGGTGGATCACCTAAGGTCAGGAGTTCCAGACTGATAAACATGGTGAAACCCCGTCTCCACTAAAAGTACCAGAATTACCCGGGCGTGGTGGTGGGCACCTGTAATCCCAGCCACTCAAGAGGCTGAGGCAGGAGAATCGCTCGAAATCGAGAGGTGCAGGTTGCAGTAAGCTGAGATCGTGCCACTGCACTTCAGCCTGGGCAACAGAGCGAGCCTCCGTCTCAAAAAAAAACCATTGAAATTAAAATTATAAAAAAAGACAAGTGATAATGGCTCAGTCAATATATTACAGAAATGCATTACAAAGTTTATCCTACTATTAAAGCCCCCAAAAGCGAAAACTCAATGTAAATTATTGTAATGTCTTTCATCCCCAGTACATTTTTTTTTGTCAGCACCAGTGCCCACCCCTCTGTGTGTAACACCAGGATGCTTACGTCAAACTCATTAAGAGCCGCAGCCAGCTCGCCGATGCCCGTGTGGCCTTTGGCTTCGTCAGTGGGCGAGGTAGCTTGAGCAGCATTGGAGATGCCAGCAATGGCCTCCTGGACTTGTTTGAACACATAATCTCGGTTGGCTCTCGTAGCGGCAACATCTGGGTGACGGAGAAATGCTTGAGAGGCCGTGTACAACATTGTGGCATTCTTCTTCAGAGCCCCTCGGGCGGCTGCCATCTCATCCCGACAGTGCGGATCCTTCAGCTCCTGTGTGTGTAACACAAGAAACCTGTCACACACATGAAGTTTGCATGGAAATATTTGCAGCAGAGCTTGGAGTCACAGACTCTTACTAACACACTGAACTTCAGAAACCCCTGTGCTGTTTCTAGCTGCCAGGCCTATGCATATACTGTTTTATGTGTTTGTTTTATAGAGACAGTCTGGCTCTGTCACCTAGGTTAGAGTAACTGTGTCATCAAAGCTCACTGCAGCCTCCATCTCCCAGGCCCATTGATCCTCCGTCTTCAACCTCTTAAGTGGCCAGGACTACAAGTGCATGCTCCCATAACTGGCTAATTAAAAAAAAAAAAGTCGAAGTGGGGTCTGGCTGTGTTGCCCAGGTGGGCCTTGAACTCCAGGCCTCAAGGGATTCTCCCATCTCTGCTTTCCAAAGTTCTGGAATTATAGCCATGGTGACTGCACCTGGCCTCCTGTCCCTTCTATGTGAAATGCCTGAGCTATCCTCCTCTGCCCTACCCTTTGGCCTGACAGAGCTCCAGTGACTTGGCACATCCTCCACCCAACTTCCTAAGCTGTGTCTTTTATCTGTTCCCAGAAGACACTATTCCTCTTCTATCGCTAACACTCATCCTACTTAACCGTATTATTTGATCACTTATTTCTCTTCTATAACGTACCTCTAATGACAGCAGGGAGCCCTATTTGTCTTATTCAGTGGTTCTTTAGTCACTAGCACAGCAGCTGGCCTATAAGAAGCATTCAATAAAATATCGCCAAAAGAATATAAAAACCAAGCCACCAACAAGGTAAGTGGACTGCAGGGGCCACAGAGTTAGTTAGGAACAGAGAGAAAACCTGAAAACTTCAGTCTTCTGAGGCCCTACTTGCCTTCATATTCAATTACAGTTACAAACATGGGAAAACAAACTTCTGGTTTTTGCTCAGCACATCAATGCCCCTTCATTATCATTTTCAGAATAGGCTTCTTTCTTTGTTGTTGTTGACGGCCTTGAATGGCAGCTCGTCATTAAGTTTAGAGAACAGAAAATAATAGGCCAAAAATGATTTGTTTTCCTAGTTTTGGAGGACAAGATCATACCACGAGGGAGTCTCTTTATTTCCATCTTTAAAGACTGTTGTTAAGAAAATGTTCACACCGTTTTCAGAAATGTGAAAGCAGTGATGCTCTCTGAGAGCCGTGCAGGATTGCCAGATGTGTATCTCAGGGAGAATATTCTTCCAGCTGTAAAACATCAGTAAAGGGCATTTGAACCACTGGGCTTCTCTTCCTATTTGCTTATTCGGCACATGATAGATGAATGGTCTGGCAACAAGAAATGACAGCTTCTGTTTTGTTGGTCAAAATGATTCTGAGACAAGCACATTATAGTTGATATCTAAGACTGTCAAGAAAATTGGCAATAAATAACGAACAATTTACTGAATCATCTTTTTTCCTCTTTTGCTTAAGTGTTACAAGATGGATGCTAGCTAACACAATTTCTAGATTGGGATTATTTGATTTGAGAGCCCTAGAGATGAAAATGGATAAACAGGTAACAAATAGTTGAATGTATTTTCTGTGCTAGGCAATGATTTGGCCATGAGAGGTAGGTTTCTTCTAAATAGTCAGGAAAGACTTTATTAACCTCAGAACACCTGGACCAGAAATTCCATTTCTGGGTATCTACACTAAAAAAAAAATAATAAAATGATAAAAATAAATGTAAAGTGGCTCACGCCTGTAATCCCAGCACTTTGGGAGACCGAGGTGGGCGGATCATGAGGTCAAGAGATCGAGACCATCCTGGCCAACACAGTCAAACCCCGTCTCTACTAAAAATACAAAAAAATTAGCCGGGCGTGGTGGCACGTGCCTGTGGTCCCAGCTACTCGGGAGGCTGGGGCAGAAGAATAGCTTGAACCCAGGAGGTGGAGGTTGCAGTGAGCCGAGATTGGGCTACTGCACTCCAACCTGGTGACAGAGCTAGAGTCCGTCTCAAAAAAAAATGTAAATACAGAAGTGAGAAATGCAGGTTGGGAAACTCCACAAAGATACTTGAAGAAACATTTTTTAATCATAAGAAAAAAACTGGAAACAGTCTACTGAATTATCAAGCAATGGTTGAAAAAACTACTGAAACATTCATTTAATGGAGTATGTGATAAAATTAGTTTCCAAAAATTAATAACATGAATAATATTTATAAGATTAAAAAAGCAGAGTACAATATGCAGTTGTATGCATAGCATGATTATAAATACATTAAAATGTGAAGATAAATATCTGAAAGCAAATATACCAAAATATCAGCATCATATTTTCTGTGGGTAGTAAGGTATTATGTGTTTTTCCCCCTTCTGTCTGTTATATTGTTTATATTGTTTTTCTAAATTTTCTTGAAAGAGTCTGAACTAACAATCAATTCAAAACAAAGTATTAATGGACTAAAAATAAATAATGTAGGTATTTTCATATGAACATCATATATATTCTCATGACTTTTAATGTCAGCTACATGCTGATGACCCGTGTTTCCATCTCCAGGCAACACTTCACTTCTAGCTGATGTTTTAATGTGTATATCTCAAAATCAGCATCTCTGTGTTGGTTATTTTAGGTGTCAACTTGACTGGATTGAGGGGTGCCTAGAAGGCTGATGAAGCATTATTTTGGATATGTCACTGTGAGGGTGTTTTAGGGTGCAACCAGCACTTGAGCCAGGGAATTGAGTGGGGAAACTCCACCCTCAATGTAGGTGGGCACCATCCAGTCATCTGGGGGCAAAGACAGAACAAAAAGGTGGAGGAAGGATGAATTCATTCTCTCTCTCCCTACCAGAGCAGAACACCCTTCTCCTCCTGCCCTTGGACGTCAGAACACCAGGTTCCTAGGACTCTAGACTCTGGGACCTGCAATAGTAGCCTCCAGAGGCTCTCTATCTCTCTCTCACCGTTCAGAGTAACTTTGCTTATGTTTATATTACACGTTGGGCTACTATAAAAGATTCCCTTTGAACAAGGAATTCTGCTGAGACACACATACTTAAAAATAACCACAGAAACTAAAATCACACTTATGTGCCTGTCACACAAAGGACTAGCTCTTGGTTAAGTTCCTAATCCCAGCCTCACTTCAGCCTGGCACAGAATGAACATTCAGTAAATGTTTATTGAATGATGGGGGCAGTTTCCTCCATGCTGTTCTCATGATAGTAAGTCAGTTCCCATGACTTCTGATGGTTTTATAAGGCAGTGTTCCCAGCTCTTGCTCACTCTTTCTCCTGCCACCTTGTGAAGAAGGTGCCTACTTCCCCTTCTGCCATGATTGTAAGTTTCCTGAGGCCTCTCCAGCCATGCGGAACTGTGAGTCAATTAAATCTCCTTCCTTTATAAATTACCCAGTCTTGGGGCAGTTATTTATAGCAGCATGAGAATGAACTAATACTGAGGCTGAGGAGATCCAGGTCACACACCATCATCAGAGTGACTCACGCTCACCTGTGCTCTTCCCGCCCCTTTTTCCCTCCCTTCTCTTCCCTTCTCCCCTCCCCTTTTCCCCCAGGTCTCTCTTTCTCTCTCTGTGCCCTCAATCTGCCTTTCCTCTCATTTTGTTCATGTTTTCTTCTCTTTCATAGAAGTTTCATCCCATATACTACACCTCCTGGGAGTGCATATGTGTGGTGGTGTTCACGAGAGGAGGAGATAAAAAGTGAGGGCAAAGGGTAACATCCAGAGACTAACCACATCACCACCCCACAGTTCAATATTTTTTATTTGACATCAGAGCTGTGCTCCTATAGTGGATAGAAGATTAGAGTGTGGTGGGGCTAGCAGGGTGAGTCCCACCAGTGAAGCAGGTGATCTGTGGCCAGAGAGTGGTCCAGAGCACACCATGGAATCACAACTGGCCCCTGCAGGAAGCAGTCTTTATCATTACAGGTTCTTAGTGCATCTGATAGCAAGTAGATGCAGTTGATCCACCGTTTGGGCCTATAAAGCTACATGCTTATGTAAACTCACCCATTTCCTCCCCTAGCATTTCCAAAATCTTTCCCACCTGTTGTCTTCTTGCTGCTACATAGTTAAGTTTCACCATCTCTTTTCCAAACTCTTTAAAACGGTTTGCAAGGTCTTGCTCATTTGTGGCATTTTTGACAGCTTCCAGGGCCTCTTCCACCTACAGTGGTGAAAAACAACATACTTATTAGTGGATAGTATTTAAATATTATTTAACATGTTACAAATGGAATTTGTACCAAAAAACCCTAAAACACTAGTATATGTTAACATGTAAATGAAAAAAGAGAAGAGTACCTCTAACAATCATGTGTAGTCAGATTAAATGGCTGTTCAAGACTTAAAAAATATTCTGTATATAAAAGAAAACAATTACTGAACTGGTGAATATAAAATCCTATATTTATTATATTTTATTGAAGTATGATTTGGAAAGAATGTCAACCTTTAAGTAGAAACACCAAGGAATATATTTGAGAACAAATACTGAAGTTTAGAAAAAAATCTAGACGTCTTCAGAAGAGACAGTTGTTTACAAACAAATGACTGGAGAAATTCCTGAGCTGCTGACAATTTAGGACAGCATGAATCTGCCACCAATGTTGACAACATCTCCAGGACTGGGACTAAGAAATTATAATTTTAAACTGAGTTGATACCTGTCCATCTAACGGAAAGAGGAAATTCCTTGAAAGCAAATGAATTTGAAGTTTTGCTGCTATTGGAAGGAGGCATCATCTGGAGTGGAATGGGGGTGGACAGGATGATGGCCCACACACCATCCTACCAACACACTTTCCAAATCCCTGCAAAGTGTCTCAGCGAACTTTTCCATAGAAGCATTGGACCTGAATTATACATTTCATCCAAATTCCTTTACAAATGATTTAAATTTTGAGAAGTATTATTCTCCCCTCCAAAACGATCTTAACTTTAATATGGTATGAAAATTTCCACAAGTGGTAAACCTTTAAGTTATACCATCTGTGGACACAATTAAACTAAAATTAAGATATTGTGGTGAAGAAGTCTTCTAAGTCACTGTCAGGTAGCATTTCTATAAAATCAATTTCATCAGTGGAAATAGCCAAGAACAGAGTCCTGAGTGAATAAAGCACAAGACAGACCTGTTTTTTGCAAAATCAACTGTTGTTAAACATGAAGGGAGTCTGACAGAGACTCGTGACTAGTTCCGTTTCCTCAGAGAGGAATGGAGCGAGGAGGCAGCTTTGAAAGAAAGAGTAACAAGAAATGTAGGAAATGCTTGGGCAGAATTCAGATTGGCTCTTGTAATTTTGGGCAAATTAAAGGGCATTATATAGAGAGTACATGGTTTGACAATTTGGAAACACAAATGTCAACTAAAATGGCTGAAAATAACCATAGATTATATTAACTCAGATCTGAACTTAACAGAGACTTGACACAATCACAAACGTGGCTAATTTCACTTCCTTATCAAGTGCACTGAGCAAAGGAAAAGAATAGCTATCTAAACCCATAATAATGAATATCATTAAGTCTTTTGTCCCGGAGATATGTAATACCATTCAATTTACCAAATAGGGTAACTCAGTAAGGAAAGGGTTGTAGCAAGCAAAGGAAGTTATTTGGAATGATAGTGGTGCCAGGGGTGGGGGTGGAAGGTAATCTAGATGCCACATAACGCTTATGTCCTGGATTGGGTAAATTCAGTTTCCATTCTCATCTTCTATGGAAAGCTTGCATCTTCCTTTTTTCCTATTATAAAAGTATAAAATGATTATATAACTCCTCAATGTTAGTCATTTCCAATGCTTATCTAGGCTCTAATAGTGCTCATGTAAAACAAAGAAGTACAGTTGAAAAAGAAACTGTCATGTGTTAGGAGGTTTTTTTAAGTACTCAAGTGAAATTACATTTTATAGTATGGAAAGCCACATTTAAAACATTTTCATAGTTTAATGAGAATCTCATACCTCAAATCTTTAAAATACCAAAATCAATGGTGTCGAATATTCTAATAGATTTATAATCATCTTAACTTGGCTATCAACAGCATCGTTGAAAGGACAGTTCTTGGCAGCTAATTTGTTCCCGCTGCTTATTTGAGATGTAAATCTTTTCTCGAGACATAAAAACTGGTTCCAGGAAAGAGCAAAATAATTATCTCAGAGGGAGCTAAATTCTGGATTTGTTTCCTAATATATATAAACCAGGCTTCTCATCAGCTGTTAATCAGACCAATTTAGGATGTTTATTTTACTGTGTTACACATAACTTATTTTCTCATTGGTTTTCTCTGAAGATCTAGATGCTAGTTTTAATTTGTTCTTATAATTCAATGAAATATTTTTCCAAAGAAACGCCAAGAATTGGGTCTTTCTGTGTAAAGGTAAACTTAGTTATAGTTTGAATCCAGAAGGATCTAAGAAGTCTAAAAGTCCTCATGAAGAGTCACAGGGCAGAATCTATCCAAGGTCCCACAGGAATGAAGGAAATGGAACCAAAGTCTGGATTATAGGCACACACTGCTAGTAGATAGATGAGAGATGAAGACAGATGGATGGATGCATGGATAGATGGACGGACAGATAGATAGATAGATGACAGAATATTGAAGGGACACAGAAAAAGAAGAAAACATAAGTTCAGTAAACAGACTCTATGGAAAATTCAAAACTAATATAAAAATCAAGTTTTTATTTTTGAACAGTCAAAGATCTTTTGTTCTTTCAGGGCTGCGATAGAAAGGAAATTGACTCCTATGGGCCAAACAAATACCTTGCTCTCAAACATTCACTGTCCATGGAGGAGTTCAGGACTGCCAGTTGAACAAAGGGCAGTTTTTATATAGAAGAACCTGGGACACTTTATCCAAGATACACCTGTCAAGGCCCCAGCATAAAAGATGTAAGTCCAGCTGTGTGAGGAGGGCTATGAGGTCAGATTGCTCTGGGTTTGAACCCTGACAATGTCATTGGCAAGCTCTGTGATCCAGGGCAAGCTACTTAACCTCTTTGCATCTTCATTAACAAAATGAGGGTAATGGTGTTTACACCCTATGCAAAGGTTTTGTGGGAATTAAAGAAGAAATGCAAAATATCAAATGCTTAGCAAAACATCTGGCAAGAATTAAGAGTTCATTAAATAGAGACACTGACTTGCTGCATGGGGGAAAATGCCTTAATAATTTTGAAGACGACAGTTTTTATCTTACTCTTGGAAAGTCTGCAGATGACAAGGGCTCTGTGAGGACAAAAAGAAAGCTATAGAGAGAATACAGGCAGCGGGCTGCCTAGTGATGGCTCTAAGAAGGACACTAGTGTCAATGGCTGAGCCCTTTGATAAGGGGCAGGTTTGGAAGGTGCTTATGTCCTGGATTGGGAAATGATTTCTAATGAGCTGGCATAAAGGGATCCCTCAGAGGCAGCTGTCATACCCTTTCCCATTAAAAATGCCCTCATGATCTTGGACGTGACAGCCAGCCATTCTTCTCCCACTGACCAAGCTGGGCTTATAAACACCAAAGCCAGAACTCTGCTGAACCAGGTATTTTTGTCCTTAATATTTATAACCAGTGCATAGATAAAGCTGAAAATACTGACACTTCCAGAAAAAAAAATACCAACATTTATTCCCGGTTTAGTGGGTTTAGAAATTATTTTCGGAACTTGTCACTTACAACTCTTAAAACCTTGGTCTTCTCACAGGCCTGTTCAAAATAGCCTGTACCCCCATTCCTAAAGTAAGCCTGTCTACCCCTATGATTTAGTCTAGAACTGTGTCATATTGTTTGAGATAGTCTTAAATCAGTGTCTAATTTTTCTGGTTGAAACTGTGATTATTTACTTCAATACAAGAACGCAGCCCTATAATTCATTTATTCATTAGGTATTTATGCAGAATCTACCATGAGGTAGGCATCTGGGGATGGGATTGTGTGGAACTGAGGAGTCCGATACCTCCCCGCCTGCACTGTGTGTTCTGGTTCCCTGTAGAAAATTGCTGGCCACACCATTACTAGAAATCGTTGTTACGATCATCGTTTCTGTTTGGACAGACTGACCCTATTCCAGGTTTTACTATTGATACCTATATTGACTGGATTTTAAGTGACACTGATGAAACTACTTAATAGATCATATATAATCTCTTGTTAGAGTCTCCTTTTACAGTGAAATTTAAAAATATCTATCTTGGAAATAGGAATTGGCCAAATGAATGAAAGACCAAATGCATGTGAGACCCACCATCTAACTACTGTACTTGGTTAGTCATATACTCTGGTATGGCTACTGTGTCTCAGCATTATCATACTTTATATTTCTGCCCCATGAAGAGAAGTCAGTCTTCTTGATGATATTGTGTCTTTCCTTGTCAACAAGTGAAGAAGAAAATGATTTCATCAGAAGCAAAGAACAATCACATGCTAGTGTCATTGATGCTTAAGGTGTCATGTTCTACAAAGCACAACAATAATTTAGTTTATTACGTATTTCCAAAGTTATTTTCAGTTTATGCAAGAAAAGAAAATGACACCAGTGTCATGGAGTTCTTATGATATATCAGACACCATTCTAAATGGCTTACATCTATCTTATTTAGTCCCCCAAAACAGCTCTTTGAATTGGATACTTCTCTTATTCCCATATTCTCATTGAGTAGAGACAAATCAGAGCAGAGGAGTTGCATAACCTGTCAGAGGTCTCACAGTGAGTAAATGCAGGAGCCTGGATTCAAGCCCAGGTAGTTTGCTCCAGAGCCCATACTCAATTTCTGAGCTATGCTGCATTGATTTTTCAGAGTGAGTTTCTAAAGCCTTGCCCCTGAGCTGATCAGTTCCCAAGTTCTATTACTCTACCTCCATACCCTGAGCATCTGTAACAGCTACCTGTTAATATGCACTACCATTGCCTTAGCGAGCTTTTCATTCATTCACGGGCGTGGATAACTTTAATAGTCTCTTTATGTGTCCCTCTTCTAATTCCTTCTCCACACTGCTACCAAAATTATTTTTCTAAATCTCAAATCTGAATCCAATTCTTAATACTACTCAATGGCTCCCCATAACCTATACATAGAGTAAAAACTAATTATCATGTTATCCAAGACCCTCCCTAACCTGGATCTCTCTGTTCAACCTTGTCATTGCCTCTCCCCACCTTGCCCACTACGCTCCAATAATAGAATCACTGGAGTTTCAAACACTCCAAGACTCTTCTCTTAATCTCGTGCCTTTGTTCTTTCCTTGGTTCATAAAGCTCTCCGTAGTTGAAATCTGTTGCTTGACCTGAATCTATTATCACCCTTCTTATGGTAATAAAACCCTATTTTCCATCAGTAAAATACTCTTTTCCTGCATAGGTTATCAAATCCAAATTTACCTTTTCTGCTCACACTGTGCAAATATGGATGGGCCCCTGGAATATGACTCCCTTCCGCATTGGCCTGATGTTAAGCTTTGTCAGTGGATGGTGTTGCAAAGCTGCTGCCAGAGCAAAGGGTGTGGGTCCTGGTTCTGGTGTGATCCTGCAACAGGCTCCTGCAGCGGGGGTAGCCTCTCCAGCACCAGGTGGCCAGCAGCTTCCCTCAGTATGCCCCTCTGGGCAATTCTGTAGCAGAATGCCTACAGTGAGACACGCTTCTATGAGCAGCTTTCTAGAAAGGGCAGATTTCTAGCAAGCTCCCTTATACTGTGTGGCACCTTAGTGATTCTTCTGTCATCAAGTGACCCAAGGTCACACCCTCCAACAACATCTGTATCTCAGCCCTGGTGGCGGTGGTGAGGGCTCCTCCCTAGAGTGCTCTATCCCAGCTCCAGGGGTAGCAGCTGCTCCTCATATCTGCCATTCACGTATTCCTTAGAGTTCTCTTCACTTCTTATGAGCGAATCCTTTGCTATTTCCAACTGCTATTAGAGCTAAGAATTCTTTAAATGTTTGCTGTTTAAATAACTGTGTGGTTTTGTTCTCATCATTGGACAGAATGATTCATCCCTCAACTCTTTGATGGGGCCAATTCTTTCCAATTATCCCCAACTTTCTGCCCCCAGCTTGGACTTGAGACTCTGAGTTATTTAACTTGGGCCCAGCGACGGGTTGGAGGAAAGGCAAACCTCATTTAGTGCAATGAGTCCCAATCTTGAGACCTCCCTCTCCCAGACATATCATCCTTTCTCATGTTATCCTAAACTGTGCAACAATACAATGTGGTTGAACTGATCCCATTTCCAGCTTGGGAAGAGCAAAGAGTAGGAGTCCTGACTATGTTAAGTAAGAAATCAGCAAATTCTATTGCCCCTCTAATTAACTCAGAGATAGGCACATGACTGAAGGGCCAATTGTGCCTAATAAGATTGTAGAACATTTTTTTTTTTTTGCTATCAGGAAAGAGAATTTTTCTCTTTTGTGCTATCTTTAGTCAGGAACATGTAACCTTCAAAATGGTTGGCAACTGCTTTGAGACTATGAGGCCCCCTCTAAGGGACAACAAAGAACAGAGCTCTCGGTGAGGAGGAAAAGAAAGGAAAACCTGGTTTTTGTCACACTTTTGCACCTTGATCAAGACTTGCCTGAAGCTATTGCCTCTGGACCTTTAATTTGGCAAGCCAAAATACTCCCATTTTAAAAAACTTTTCTGTTATTTACAAAAGAAAGCATCATGATTTTATTTTCCTTCTGGGTGAGACTACTTCCTTACACGTATTGCACTCTTTGCTAATATCCTAATGTCCTGTAAGGTTTTGAAGGCAGGAGCCTAGTCTTATTCACCCTTGAAGTAATACATATTGGCACAGTGTTTTGGATATAGTCAGCACCTAATAAGTAGTTCTTAAATGTATAACTGAATAAAATAATAAATTATGAATAATGCAGCTGCATGAAGCTTATACCACGATAGCTGTGACAGAAAAGATACACTAAAAACCTGGGCCATATTTTCTGCATTTATAAGGAGAGACGAGGCTATTTTGTATAATATCATTGACAGTTGTTATTCAAACACAAGAGTCACATTAGAACTTCAGGATTAAACAGCAGACTTGAGAAATAATAAGCTACTGAGGCTACATGAGACTATCTGATGCTAAACTCACAAAGTCACAGTTAATGTTAATTAAGATCATCATGTCTCATAAGTGCTCCCCACCCCTACCAAAGAACAGCAGCACTAGATGTGGCCTCTAGATGTGGCGTCTGGTAGCCACAAAGGAAACCTGACCTCTTGAGAAGCTAAGGGTTGCTATTTTCTATCTTGCTATTCCATTTTCTAAAGAGAAATTATCAAATTAACAAGAGCGTCCTCATCCCAGGATCTAGCTTGAGAATGGAAAGAAGGTGACTGTTTTCTCTGACATACGCATCTAGATGAGTTTATGTGTAGTGCTATCGCTCATGCTAATAATTGACAATATCATCTGATTACATTAGTTCAGAGGGAAACTAATGTAATAAATAAATGTTCCTTTTCATGATCACTGATTGACCTGCAGGATTCCTTTAAAATTCCACGATGCCACATATCAACCTAACACACTGATAATGTGAACGGATTGCAGGATATTCCAGGTATCTGGCTAGGAAATCATTTGCCAGCAACTTCAACAGTAAAATTGATTATAATTCAGTATTTTTAAACGGTGTCTGAAATGTAAATGATTACCTTGACTTTACTCAGGAACCTTAAATTCTCACTTGGGTGCTAACTGGACGATGGAACTCAAAGTCACCCACTGTTCTATCACTATCCTCCTGAATTTAAAGTAATAGCGGCAGCAAAGACCTTTTGCAGTCATGTGAAGCTTTAATATACTCAAAGAAGAACTCAATATTAAAGTACCACAAGTAGGCCGGGTGCAGTGGCTCAAGCCTGTAATCCCAGCACTTTGAGAGGCTGAGGCGGGCAGATCATGAGGTCAGGAGTTCAAGACCAGCTTGGCCAACATAGTGAAATCCATCTCTACTAAAAATACAAAAATTAGCCAGGCGTGGTGGCGGGCGCCTGTAGTCCCAGCTACTTGGGAGGCTGAGGCAGGAGAATTGCTTGAACTTGGGAGGTGGAGGTTGTAGTGAGCCAAGGTTGTGCCACTGCACTCCAGCCTAAGCGACATGGCAAGACTTTGTCTCAAAAAAATTTAAAAAAAGTACCACAATACTTGCATGATAGAACAAGCAGCAAAACTTGAACAACTAATATCTATATGTTATCTGAGAAGAACTCCTCAGTAGCCATTTTAATTTTAGCTCCTAAATATAATTGTCAAGTAGCAGAATGCAAAGACCTATGCACTGCCAAACCACATGACGTCTGCAGGTAGCCTAATCCTTTACTCATTTTTAGAAGCTGAGCAACATTTGGCCATGTTTACTCCAGTGACTATTCTTCATCAAACTGGCAAACTGCTGATGAAAAAACATGAATATAAGTTGCTGTGAAAATTTCCATGCAAACTACTCAGAGATGAGAAAAATTAACATCTGGGAAGAACACAAATAAAACTCTGACATATGGCCTAAAAGATAAAAGTAGAATGCGATGTGTAACTCTTAAGGTAAAAGAGATACACAGCAGTTAATGCAGCAGGAGGCTGTAGTCTCACTATAAGGTATTACTCAATCTGAACCCAACTAGTAAACCACAGTCTCTACTTTACTCTTATTAGAAAGCAACTGTCGCTCTTTTCTTTCTCTCTCTGGTTTATCATCCAGATGGTAAAGAAACTTATTGTTTATTTTAAAAAGTTCTTGAGAAAGGGGTATTTTCTAAATTGCTTCATCAAAACATGTAAAGATATTTGATATGTTCTTCATCCTGAGTTACAGAAAACAAATAAATAGAAGCTTGTGGACAATACGTCACTTCATCAGTCCTGAGAAGATATGCTTCTGCGCAAAAGAACTGACATACAACTGAGTAGAATTATGTGCTATGTTCATTTGCAATGAATTGCTGACATACTGTCTTTTTTTAGGGGGTGGGGGCAATAGCTCATGAAAGAAAACACTGACTGATCTGCAACCACAATCAGTATTTCAGTGACAGCCCCAGAAACTGTAGCTCCTCATTTGCTCCACAAGAGAGCAACATTCCACCACAGCTGTTTGCTACAGACGCTGCACTCTAAGGAGAACAAATGTGTTATTTAGTCTACAATCATTTTTAATTTTACTGCTGACAGTCTGACAGGACTGCTTAATATTGCCAGGTTGACCTTTCCATGATTTTGTGTTAAATCTTTTTTCTTTTTTAATTCCCTTACTGGGCTGTGTGCAGAAGAGATTGCAATTGACTCCCCATTCGAGCAGGTTGCTGTAATCTGATGAGCCTACATCACTGGCCTCAACAGGTGGGCTGAGAGGCAGGACTGCGGGAGGTAACTCGTGCCACACCCGGCGGGCGTCATCGCCCTGGATTTATCACACTTCTCGAGTGTGGAGTGTAGGCAGTTCAGCAAGGATGTTCAGCCCGTCCTCACTCCCTGACAGTTGCTGACAGGACCTTCCGCAGCACAGCACTGACAGATGAGATGTAAGGTTAATTTTGTTAGGTTCAGTCCTATTATTTTTTTGCTGGGGTGAAGGAAGATTGTCCTTATCTGGAAAGGTGTATCTAAAAATATTGCCTTCAAAGACTAAGTAGGCTATAAGGAAAAAAATAACAAAACATTTTTTTTCCAAAATGCTTGAGAAGGAAGTTTTGTGTAGCTGAAAAGATGCATATAACAGGGAGGGCTGGAGGAATGGCAGCCAGTGTACAAGTGCTTTCAGTCATCTTACACTCCCTACTCAGCTGCCATTGGCAGAACACTCACTTTGTGCCATTGTCTGGGATAACGGCTTCAGAGGAATCGTCCCCATTCAAACCTCCCCACAACCTCGAGGGCTGCTCTGCCGTTAGCCCCACTCGAACAGATGAGATATCTGAGATTTACCAGCTAGGTTACCGCACTGCTGGCAAGTAGATATCAAATCAAGATTAAACCTAATCAGTCTGACTCCAGCATCTAAACGGTTAATTCTAGTACTATACTGCCTTTCAACATCCTCTGAAATAGGTAGTCTCTTCTCAAACTGCTCTCCTCATTCAATTTCAAGAGCCTTTCCTGGCTTTTCAGAACTCATTCCCTGAAAAATTCCTAAGAAAAAAAAACAAACTGCCAAGCAGTTTCTTGGTACCCCTTGCTCCTCAGGGACCTATATAGAAGTCATAAAGGGATATACTTCCTTTATGTTTATGGCTTCAGAGCGCAGGCTGCAGATGTTGGAATTTGAAGCCTTTCATATTTCTCTGGAATTTATATATAACTTGAGAATTCTGGCTACTTTATTGGAGCCAACTTGGGTAAAAGATTCTGCCCAAGGTTTTTTGACAGAGAATAATTATGATTTAAGTAATTTCTTGATGATCCCTCCTACTAAACAAATCTGAGCTCAATGGGAAGGTGAGAGCAGGCTCTCATTATTCATTTTCTATCTCCCCTAGCCCTCCTCATAACCTGCTTTTACTGATAAAAAAAAAATAAGACAGGAAGATTGGCTGATAGGAAACATGGTAATCCAGGAATGCCCAGGACAGGGAGGAAACAAGCGAGCAATTGGTTGGTTCTCCAAAAAGGAAAAGAATGGTTTGCACCTCATCATCTAAGCACTCTGCAGTCAGTCCAGGGTTGGTATCCATTGTCCAAAAATCATATTTCACTGAGTGTATAGATTAGGGATTCACTAAGCAGGGGCCATATTCCTACACAGCTATGTTACATCATCTTTGTTAAAGGGTTGAACCATCCCTGTTGCAACTAGATGCCAATCAGCCAATAGGAAAACAAAAAAAGGACCAGTTGTCAAGGACTGGGGAAGTAGCGTTAATCACGACTCCATTAAAATTTGTGATGGGAGCAGGGCTTCAATTCTATTAGGAAATAAAAGAATTAGAAGAAACCATGAAAAGCAAGGCACATGTAATGGTATTCTATGGGTCAGTGGGACAAGTATGTATCCACTCAGAGAACCAATCCAGATATGTTAGATGCCAGGCCTGGTGAAACAAGATTGACTTTATTCATGGGAAGGGTGGATAGGGCCCCTTTTTATTGCCATTATATGGTTCAAAATCCATATATGTACAGGAGAGCAAGGCTAGAGTAGAGAGCAAAATATATTCAACATGTAATCCACACTAAAGTGGGCACAGGTGATCAGCTACTCAGCAGAGCTGACCCCAGCCTAAATTATCACATGGACCAACATTGCCCTGATCTTGAGATGGGACAAAGGCGGTTCCACCCCGTCCAGGTTCCGTAGCCTAAAAGAATGTACTGTTAGACACTCCAGGAAGTAAGGAGAAGTCTAAGCTCTCAGTTTTGAGGAGAAAAGAATAATTCAAGTGAGTCTTACAAAACTTTTTGAATATATTATTGAACATAATTGTATTATTAGAAAAAGTATGGGGTGGGCACTACATGGGTGGGTAACCAAGTGATCTGGTGAGCAATGGAATATCTAGAGTAGAGGTCAGAGCTATGATACACATGGTCAACATTGCCACTCACATAAAGAAAGTTTCGACAAGTTCTACATACGTACAATTTTCAGATGGGATAAAAGTCTCATGACATCTGCCATGTCCGCAAGGATGAGTAAGCGTGTCACTGCCGAGAGCAAAGCCCTTGCCGCCCGCACCATGGTGCCGCGCTTTACCGATGAGCATGGGTCATCAGCAAACTCGGAGGAGGCGATACGCATCGTCTCACCTGGAAGACAGATACGGAGAGGCAGGTGGGTAGACAAGAAGCTTAGAGGCTGACCATCTGAAAGATCTGTGAATGGACAATTACTGCTTTTATTGTGAGACTCCGATTACCACGTGGTATTTCTACCACCTCTAATGCATCAAAGAGCCCCTTAAGTCAAGCACATCAGTGCATATGGACAAGTGCTGTGGACAAAACAAGGGGCTCATTCACAATGAAGTATGAATTCATGCTTTTTACATCAATAAGGAATATATTTAATTCCATTTGTCTAATAATTGAGATGGATTTGCCTTGAACTTAATCATCCTCTCTCCTCATTTGCCTTAGAACCAATGATACCAGGAAACTTACCATGCAACTCTCAGTTGAGGTACAAAGTCAATTGCTCCACAGAGAATTGAAAGTTAAGACCTTAGCCTCATTAACACTGTACTTTTAATTGAACTAATCAGACAGGAACACATTATAGAGGCACCCAAGATCTAATCTTCTAATCCTCTTAGTAACCTATTCTTTAATATTGAGAACATTTAGATGAGAACTAAACCAATTAAACAAATGTTTACTAAACACATATACTTGTGTCAGATTCTGTACTAGGCTCTGGAGTTACAAAGTTGACTACGAACACCCAGGTACAAGGAGTTCACAGTCTCGTGAGTAAACAGTTTGTCAACACAATCAGAATACAGTAATTAAGTGCCATAAGAGACAGGATTAAGAATGTAGGCAGGCCAGGTGCGGTGGCTCACGCTTGTAATCACAGCACTTTTGGAGGCAGAGGCAGGTGGATCACGAGGTCAGGAGTTCAAGACCAGCCTGACCAATATGGTGAAACCCTGTCTCTACCAAAAATACAAAATTTAGCTGGGCATGGTGGTGTGCACCTGTAGTCCCAGCTACTTGGGAGACTGAGTCAGGAGAAATGCATGAACCCAGGAGGTAGAGACTGCCGTGAGCCAAGATTGCACCACTGCACTCCAGCCTGAGAAGAGCAAGACTATGTCTCAGAAAAAAAAAAAAGAGTATAGGCGATGGAGAAGGGAGAGGTATTTGCTCATTTAGTGTGAGATGTGAGACTGGGGAGAAGTTGACCACTTTAGTGGGATGTAAAAAAGCAAGAGGTGTTCACCAGGGAAGCAAAGGTGGGGACCGCATCTCAGGCAGCATGCACACTTCGTGGCTCTGGATCTGGAGCCCCATGCTAAGTATAGAGACTGCAGTTCTCTGGAAGGCCCCATGAGGAAGGGGGCTGGAGAGAGGCAGTAATGCCTGGAACACCATGTAAGAGGTTTGGATTGTATCCACAGCAGGGTGGGAAGTGACATTAATAGATTTTTATTTTTGGAAGATTGTTTTAGTCATATTACATAAAATAAACTGGAGGGGAAAAGACCACGACAGAGAAATCAGTTAATAGAGTGAATGCAGTTTTAGTCAGAGTGAGCCGTGTTAAGAGTCTGGACCAAGGAAATGGGAGAGGGAGTATAAAATACATCTGTGTGACACAACCAAGTGATCTAAGGGCTGATGAGAAGTGAAGACCAGGCAAAAGGTTCAAGCTGATGATGAGGGCTGACACAATACCAGAGTCAGGTGTATATTTGGACCAAGGGACCCCAGGAGTGGGAAACAGAGATGATTAACAAGGATTGAGACTGATACCAAATCAGTGGGTGGATATCCACTTGGGGGAGTGAAAACTGTGAGAAAGCATAAATGGAGCTTCATATAGCAGAGTATACACAGAGGTGTAAAAGCTTCAATAAATTTGAAAAGTACAGTTAATGTGACAGATTTATAAACTCAAGATCAAACAATTTATTCAATTTTTATAGTCATGATTACTACCCACTTACTCAGCAAAATCTAGCTAACTTAAATAAAGCCAATGATAGGATGGAAAGTCTGTGCATCCTGTTAACTTAATCCTAAGTTATAAGAAAAAATAAAAAAATACCTCTTACCATTTTATAGGCTGATCAGAATATAAAGAAATTCTAACCTGCACAGTGATACTTTTTATACTTGGGAATGTGTGCATGTAGGGAAATATACTGCATTGTTGGATTTTTTAAAAGAGGCTACCACCTACAATAAGCATTTTATATTGCCTACCAATTTAGCCTTTTTTGTCTAGGCACAAACAGATAGCTTGATATATAACAACAGCGTGGGTGAAACTTAAAAATTCATTACTCTAGGGTCACAATGATGAATTTTCAAGATGTATGGTCCTAGAGCTCAATCCAAGTGTCCCACCCTTGCCACAGGATCACATAAATCTCCTCCTCTTGCCCCTATTCCTCCCAAATAAAAAGAGTCATTGGCAAGTATCTGTGTGGTGGGAGGAAGAAAGCCACCTTTTCCCCATTTTATACAGTGCAACTAGAAAGAACATTATACACTAAGGTAAATCCAACAAACTATTGAGAAAGTTACCACAAGTAGAGCTAGACAAATTTGTGTAACATATTAACAGATTAGTCAGCTCCTGTTGAAATAGACCAACTTATTCAAGGGAAAGTGAGATGTATTGTGTACATGAATCCAGGTAGCTACATGGTTGATCCCAGTTCCTGGAGGTTAAATTGGTGTGAGCCCTAGCAAGGCTAAGAGTAGGTCACTCAGGGAGGGCTATCCGTAGAACAGAGGGCTCCAGGAGGACAGGCCAGTCACGCCCCTTCCCTGCAGGTGGAGCTTGCGCATTACTTGAGGAACCATGCCTAATCCAACGTATTTTCAAGTTAAGATTGAACATTGGGAATGAACCAACGTCATTCCAGAAGACAGGGAAGCCAGAACGAAGGGCTCTGGAGGGCCCAAAACGAGTCCTTCCATCTGTCTTAGCGGCACCATCAGGCATCTGGCAGAAGTGTAGTGGCACTCCATGCAGATGCCAGCCATCTGGTCAGCAATACTGCTTCAAAGCTGATGGGTGACGCGTGTCAGTCAGAGCTCTTAGGTGAAGCTAATCAACCTGGGGACCACAGCGGGCACTCCAGGAGTGGCTCGGCAGATGTCCATTGGAGTGAGACAGAGAAGACAGAGAGAGAAAGTGAAAGAGAGATCCACGTTAGAAAACGTCATCTGCCTTCCTGGATGAAAAACTCATACTAAATTCTGAGATTATTCTAAGATAAATTGAAGATGATTTCACTTAATGTAAATTAAAACTAAAAGCTAATTTTAAGCAGATACAAATGATTTCGCATTAAGGTTTCCAAAGGAAAGGCAACCTCAAATCAGCTATAATTTTAATATGTCTTACATGCCTGCAGCTTTAGCATTACTGAATCAAGCTGATAAGTTTATCAGGATAAAATTAGCTACTTTCCCAAGAATGTAGAAAAAAGTGCTTTTTCTATAAGATTGGCGTATTTACTTATGAAACAGCATGCATGTGTAAGAGGGAAATGGAGCGGTGAAGAGGGGGTGAAGAGATCTGCCTGCTTCTTTTACATACATTCTAGTTCAGTCTCATGTACTTGATGATTGACCTAATCCAGAGCAGCATTTCTATGGTAAAGCTTTGATGTCCTCAAGCCACTACTACCTGCTGAAAAGAAGAAAAATTAACATTACCGAATAAGTGACCAAACACATGTATGTAGTGCTGCTATATAAAGGCTTATTATGTAAGTATTGTTCTTCATGTAACTCACGGATGAAAAAGGATAAACAAAATCACATTGACCTGGGTTCAGATCCCAACTCCACCCCAACTATTACCAAATATGGCAGCTAGTGCTTACTCAACCTTTGTGTTTCAGTCCTGCCAACTGTAAAATGACAGTGAAAATAATGATAGCTGGCTCACAAATGGCCATGAGACTTAAAATTAGAGACAATGCATTCAAAGCACTCAGCATAGGGCCTTACCCATAAAGGGTGATCATTATTCATTAATACCACTACTATCACCACCACCTTAATCCTCCAAAAACATGATAAGAAGAATTGGTGAACTCCTGGCTACAGGTTTAAAAGCGTATATTTTGGTTGGTTTCACTTTTTGTGTTTCTTCCTTAGAAGCAAGAAAACATATGCTCAATAAAAGTATTTATTGTTTGAAGATAGAATATATACAAAAAACAAAACGGTGCTTGGCTTTTAAATCAGTGCTTATTCTGGTTCCTAGGCTTCCCCTAAGGCATGGGGATGAATACATAATTATGCATCAGCTTGAGGTAAGATCAACTCAAATGCGCAGTGATGCAGGTCAGTAATAATACAAGAAAAGGATGGCATGGACCAGGCAGGATGGCTCACACCTGTAATCTCAGCACTTTGGGAGGCCAGTGTGGGTGGATCACCAGAGGTCAGGAGTTTGAGACCAACCTGACCCACCCTGTCTCTACTAAAAATACAAAATTAGCTGGGTGTGGTGGCACATGCCTTTAATCCCAACTACTCAGGAGACTGAGGCAGAAGAATAGCTTGAACCTGGGAGGCAGTGGTTGCCGTGAGGCGAGATCACACCATTGCACTCCAGCCTGGGCAGCAAGGGCAAAACTTTGTCTTACAAAAAAAAAGAAAGGAAAGAAAGAAAGAAAGAAAGAAAGGAAAGAAAGGAAGGAAGGAAGGAAGGAAGGAAGGAAGGAAGGAAGGAAGGAAGGAAAGAAAGAAAAAGAAAAAGAAAGAAAGAAAGAAAGAAAGAAAGAAAGAAAGAAAGAAAGAAAGAAAGAAAGAAAGAAAGAAAGAAAAAGAAAGAAAAGAAAAGAAAAGAAAGGAAAGTAAAGAAAGAAAGGAGGGAGTGAGAGAAAGAAAGTGAGAGAGACGGCATGTAGAAGACAAAGCCTTAGGAATAGAAAAGTCAGGTAGGAAGCAGGACATGAACCAAAATGGCACAGATATCCTGTGGCTCATTCTTGAAGGATGGGCCTGCATGCAAGGTCAGCACTCTAAATGCCTGACAACTGAACTACTGAAAAACTGTGAGAAGCAAGGAAAAAGGTGTGATAAAAATACAGATTCAAAGAGTGTTGGGTGAAGAAAATGAAAACCTCAGAATCGTTGATGGTCTTAGAGGATGAAGAGGATTTAACTCATTTTTTCTTCCAGCCTGGTCAACATAGTGAGACCCTATCTCTATAAAAAGTTGTAAACATCAAATTGCCAGGGCAGTCCCTGCTACTCTAGAGGCTGAGGCAGAAGGATGGCTCAAGCACAGGAGTTTGAGGCTGCAGTGAGCTAGCATTGCACCACTGCCCTCCAGCTTGTGTGACAGAGTGAGACCTATCTGAAAAAACAAAGCAAGGGGCGGTGGCTCACGCCCGTAATCCCAGCACTTCGAGAGGCCAAGGCGGGTAGACCATCTGAGGTCAGAAGTTCGAGACTAGCCTAGCTGACATGGTGAAACAATGTCTCTACTAAAAATACAAAAAATGAGCCGGGTGTGGTGGCAGGTGCCTGTAGTCCCAGCTACTCGGGCGGCTGAGGCAGGAGAATCACTTGAACCTGGGAGGCAGAGGTTGCAGTGAGCCAAGATTTCACCATTGCACTCCAGCCTGGGCAACAAGAGTGAAACTCCGTCTCAAAACAAAACAAACAACAAAACAAAACAAAAAAACTCTTCTTTTCACTCTTTCAGCAATGGCAAGAACTGGACGTATGCCCTAGAATCAAATCATGGTAACTAGAACTAGTGTGAGAATGAACATGAAGAAAAAGGCAAACCACAGAGCACGTGTAGTGAAACAGCCGGACTAAGAGAAGATTAAGACGTGAAGAGCCATGTATGGAAAGGAATTTCAGTGTATTTCCTACACCTTGTATAGTAATTTACATTGTCAAAATTTTTGCTATAAAATAAATATGTGCTCCTTAAGAGAACTAAAAATATATATATATATATATAATTTTAAAAAGCCAAAAGAGAATGTTCATCATAATAACCAAGGACAATCACCAGGGACCATCTGATAAGCCATCTTCTAGAAAGTTCTGTATGCCTATATTTTTAAACAGTAATTTTCACATGTAATAGCCACAGCTGCATACCATCTTTTGTCTAAATGCATAATTCTCCTTTGTCTAATTACATAAATTATCCAACATATACTGATAGTTCATGTCTTTTATATTTTTCCCTGTGTTACAGAATTTTTAGAAAAAATGAGGGAAGGCTGGGTGTGGTGGCTCACACCTGTAATCTCAGCACTTTGGGAGGCTGAAGTGGGCAGATCATGTGAGGTCAGGAGTTTGACGCCCAGCCTGGCCAACATGGTGAAACTCTGTCTCTACTAAACATACAAAAATTAGCCAGGCATGGTGGTGGGAACCTGAAATCCCAGCTACTTGGGAGGCTGAGGCAGGAGAATTGCTTGTGCCTGGGACGTGTAGGTTACAGTGAGCAGATATCACGTCACCTCACTCCAGCCTGGTGACAGAGTGAAACTCCGTCTCAAAAAAAAAAAAAGAAAGAAAGAAAGAAAAGAAAAAAGAAAAAGCAAAGATGAGAAAACGAGCGAACAATTCCAATACTCTTAACCACAGTTTGTTCCCTTTTTGTGCTAACCTACACCTACCTAACAAAGTCTTTTACATGTATTTTCCTTTAAGTACAAATCTTAAAGGATTCTGAAAAATGGATCCTGTAGAGCAATGCAGAAACCAAAATGTGTTTTTAGAGAAGAAAGCCACATTAGTGAGGGAACCTGACCATGGGTTCCCAAAACCTTAGCCAGTTCTGCAACTCAAACTGTGCATCCCGATTGAGCTCACACACGTACAGAGACTGTGAAGGAAAATACACAACAGAATTTTAATATGGTAATTCAGTTGACAATGGCCAACTTCAGAACATTTTATCATTTTGATTATTTTGTAGAGTCTGGAAGGCAATGCAATACTTGAAAACCACTTACAGGTCTGGTTAGCTAAATTTCAAAGCGAGGTGGGAAAATATTTATCTTCATCTGAGACAAAACCAACTTAAACGGTAAATGAATGGCCAGGGTGGACAACACCACAGAAATTACAAGATCATCACAGAAGATCTTGATGCATTCCACTATGCCTCTTGGCTTCTTTTCTTGAAGAAATAAGTGAGTGGTTCTCTGATAAGAATCATGCAGTATTGGACAATGTGTTGAAAAGGTGAGCTGAGCAGGTATTGATCTGGCTGAGGACCTCTGCACTAACTACATTTGCACACATAGGAATGTCCTCTTCTGGGGACATTGATGGTTCCAGCAGCGAGGGGGTGGTCCTGCAGGGTGACCCAAGATTCCTTCTACTTTAGGATTTTATTACGCTGTATCTATTTGGACTTAATATTTTAGGACGTAACTCTCTCATCTGTAATAAGAACAGCCCTATTTTTAAGAGCTCAGAATGTGCCAAGTTCTGTTCAAAGAGCTTAACCTGTATCAGCTGTTTTTCTGCTGAAGAGAAACTGGTGAAGGAACTGCTCTCATTGTCACCCTTTTTATCTGAGGAAACTGAACACAGAAAAGGAAGATTATTTGCCCAAGGTCAAACAGATGGTAAGTGGTGAAGTAGGCATTCAAAATCTGTCTGGTTCTGCAGTCTATCCTCTTAAAAACAGTGCTTTAGAAATATCTTTAACATCCTGTTTACTGTATGAAAATTATTTGTTTACCTATGTCTGTCTGTGCCTGGATTCGGAGTTGAAGACTAGTAAATTATTTTATGTAGTTTGCAGAGTATTGGAAGGAATGAAAGAAGGAAGGATGGGAGGGAGGGAGGAAGGGAGGGAGGGAGGAAAGGGAAAGGGAGGGAGGGAGAAAGGGAGAAATAGATGGAAGGAGGGAGGGAGGGATGAAGGAAGAAAGGAAGGGAGTGAGGGAAGGTTGGAGGAAGAGAGGGTAAAAGGGAGGAAGGGAAGGAGCAAGGACCTGAAACAAAGACATTGATCCAATTATTCCCAGGCCCCACCATTCCTTATTGTCACATGTTAGGGATGATTCATGACTGCCTGTGCATGTGTGCATTTGAGTTTTCAACACCTTTCTTGGCCTGTAAGCTTGGTCAGTGTAGGAATCATAATTGCAGCACATTAATTTTTTAAATCCTATCACCTCACATCGGTTGTCAAGGTATATTCCCTCAAGGAATGCTGTAGGGATGGAGGAAGGGAAGGCCTGCCTGACACTTTACATTTTGAACCATATTGAATTGATAGTGAAGCAGAAAGAACAGGCAAATGAAACCCCAGATGCTATAAACTCTACAATAACACGATTGAAATCTTTTCATCTTTTTCATTTTTGAACTTGGATTTCTAAGTTCAGGAAGCAGCAAGGAAACCACATTTGCTAAAGCAAAGTTGCTAGTGAAAGGAGCAACTCCTCTGCTTCTCTCTGCTTTGCCCACGTAGGCCTTTGCTAGCAAGAAGGAAAAAGTCTTAACACTTTTCTGGATACTATCAAGTATGTGAGAGAGCTATGCATGCATTTCACCCCAGGGTGGCTATGACTCAAATCTATGGGGAAAAGGTCAACAATCAACAATTAGAATTTTTCTCTAAGGCTCAGGGATGATGAAGTCCTGTCTGTTCTCAAGCAGAATCTGCATTAAAATAAGCTACCTCCTGTGGACACTTCAAGCACTAAGCAGCTACGGCAGTGTTTGGTACTATTCAGGTCCCGTTATCAAAATAATAATAATAATAATATTTGGCCTAAATAAGCAGTATTCAAAAGCAAGCCTTATCTGCTTATTTTTAAAAACACTATCATGCGAGCCATGCCAAACTATGTAAATATTATAAAATGAGAAGGTAGCTCCTCAGTCATCACTTTAGCACCTCCTTCTCATACATAAAGACACAGAAGCCCAAGTGCACAGGTCCGGTGGTTGGTGGGGGCCAGCATCCCTGTCTCCTGATGTCCCAGTCAGGGACTCTGGTCTCAGTCCCATTGTTGCTGAGAAACCAACAAAGCCCAGTGTGACACCAGCAAATCAAACCTTCCTCACCCATCAAAATCCCACTACAGCCACATGTCTCTGTTACAGCCCTAATTTCAGTGGCAAGAGCAGCTCCAAAGACAAATGCATGTCCTCATTTGGTCAGTGTGCTTTCCCAAGGTAGATAATTGAGACTTTTCCAATAGAATTTTTGCCCTATCAAGGTATGTTCAGTATGCAAAAGTACTAGAAATGTCAGTAACTAATGATTAAGTGTATTGAATGTTATGAGCTATTAAACATCGTTAGAGACAGTAATGCACCACCTTGCAGAAGGCACAGATCATTAAGCGTATGGATTCTAATTATTTCAGCTGTAGCCTTTTTCTGGGTTGGGAGGAGAGGGTGTAGGGTAATTTGACATTGTTGTAGCCAGAAAGATTATGAAGCTGCAATATGCTATACTTCACAAATGAGACCTTTGCATGGACCTTTTAAATGTAGCAACAGCCACATTCCATCAAAAGGTCATTATTGTTTTGGGCTTGAATGCAATAGAAAACCATAAATTAGGAAATATTAAAGAGTGATAATTTAAGCTTAAGAGAAAAATGGAATATAGAGGACCAATAGTGAACTCTATGTTGTTCAATATTTTTTCACATAAAGAGAAAATAAATTGATGAAATGTAAATTTCATTGTGCAATACATATTTTTCTGAAATAAGGACACTATATCAAATATATACTAAAGAAAACCTTTTGTAAGTTATCTTCTAAAGCATATAAGCAGCCAGTAAATTAATTTTTGTATAAAATCAAAACTTCAATATGTAAATCAAGTCTCTCTATTAAAAGCATGCTGCTGACTTATTTATATTCTTAAGTCAATAAACGTTTCTATTGATCAGTACCTGCATTCTCCTGCAACCATGACACAAATCAAAACGCACTGAAATGTCAGTAGCCTGCTACAGTACTTGGTACTTGAAGTGTGACTTCAAAAACCTTCTAATGTTATAAAGAAAACAAGATTCAATGCCACAACTTCCATCTAGACGGGACAAGCAGAGATAACACAGGTATCAAACATGCTAGCATCTAATACGGACTCAAAGAGACAGCAACATTCAGGTTCAACATCTTGACATGCATATGTAGAGGACATCTTGATTTCCTCATGCTCTTCAAGATACTTTACAAGGAAATGCAGAGTACAGAGGATGGACTTAATGTCCAAATTCCAGAATTTAACAATACCTTGGAGGGCATCATGCAGATAAAATTTAACAGATGCAAAATCCAGGTATGACCTCTAGGACAAACAGCCCTCTGTCTTTCTAGGAAACCATTCCAATTTGTGATAGCTTTAATTGTTAACATTTTTTTTTCTTCTATCTGCTCTTTGATATGCTCTTCTGAACACACATAAAAATATAATCTTCTCTTCTATAGGGTAGATCTTGAGAACTCTGTTTAAATGTCTTTTAAGAAGGGAAATGTCAAGATGAATGCTCTTTAGCCATTGCCTGAGAACTAATGCTGAAGTTGCATTATGAAAAAGAACAACTGACATTAAAAAATAAACAACTCTCTCCAGGTTTTCAAATATTAAATATCTACTACCTAATCATTCAAGTCAAGATAATTTGTTCTTATACTACTTTTTAAGCCAATTAACAGTGTAAGTATAAAAAGATATTTCTAATCTACTTTGGAAGGAATAGATCTCATTTCTAGCTTGCTGTAAAAACAATTAAGATAGTCACAAGTCACTCTGAGCTATTTCAGAATCTAAATTACTACATATATTTGAAAGACATTAACTGTGAGCTCATTGGTGGAACTCAATGCCTGAATTTCAGAAAATAACTATCAAAAACCTTTAATGTCTTTCTCAAGCTCAAATAGTCAACTAAAGGCAGAGTCCAGACCAGAAGCTGGGTCTCTCAACTCTGAGATTTATATTTGCTGTAGTTCCATACACTTTGGGTGAAACATTCCGTTTCTCATATAGTTTCACAAATTTACAACTGACTGTCCCCAGGTTAGTTTATATAATTGAAGCCTTTGTATATCAGTTCAGATGTTCTGATACTCTGCATATGTGTATGTATTTGTAAGTTATTATGGCATCTCCAAATTTTCATTAGTAAAACTGAATAATACTTGAACAACATTTGCATTGCTGATTTCATATTAACTAAAATATAAATGCAGAGGAAAGCAAATCAGAAGTATAAAAGGCATATTTTATAATTTGCATCTTATAGACTACAGCTAAATAAACTAGGCTTGAAATTGCTACACAGTAAAATAACAAGTCAACCTAGCTTTTTCTAAAGTAGTCTTTGGCTAAACAAAGCACAGGAACAATTCTCATAATGAGAAAAGTTGATTAAAGATAGAAAATCCTACCACATATTTCAAAACTAGAAAAAAAATGTTCCAAGTAATTGGTATCATGAACATGGTAAATGATGCTGTAAAATTACAGCTCAATTAAGTTATATTTTAAAATGTAACATGGGGAAAACTGATTTTCTTCACTGGTTTGTGGGTTAATAAACTAGAATGGTCGATTTTAGGATTTAAATGGCATATCCTCTAATTTCTGACCTACCACTGATTTTCCATTCTTCATAGAGAAATGGCAGTTTCTTAAATATGATTATAGCCACAAGGCCTCTCTACTAAACTGTGGTAGGTGCCCACATCACCACCATTCTGGTTCCTATTTTAAGAGGGTTTAAAGAAGACGTAACATTTTAATGAACATCAGTGTGTAAACTACAATAAAACACAGCTCACAAAAAAATGTATTTGTGCAGCAAGAAGATCTGAGAATGGGTAATGAACAAAATTGATTTAAGGTAACTCAAAACCCTAAATCCAAAAAGACAAAGTGCCAAAATGTGCTAATCAAAGCTTTCTTCACTCTTGTGATCAATAGCTTGTCACTAGGGTCATGATGAATCTCAGATGGGCTTCTCTCCTTCCAACTCAAAAGTACATTTTTAAAATAAGTAAAATAAAGTTAAAACAAACAGCAACCTTGAAAGGGAAAAAAACGTTCCAACATCCTGACATGCAGCCTTAAGGGTGAGGGAAATTTGGGAGATTTGGACAGCAGGTGACATCTTGTCCTTACTACCTTAGTTTGCAGCATTGATGATGTCACCATAACTATAAATGTGTGCTTGTGTACAAAGTATATAAAAAAGTACACATCATTTTATTCAGCCTTTTATTTACTCAGTGAGCATTTATTAAGCACTTGCTGTGTGGTAGAAACTTTCTAGGTCCTAAATATTCAAGATGAAGTCACAATTTCTGCCCACTACTTACTTCTAACTTGATGGTTCTGAAAGACTCACTAACAAGAATCACCTGCAGAATAACTATAGAGAAATGTCCACTAAGTGGACATTTAGAAATTAAAAAAAATAAAACAGGTGCGTTTAAGGAGTTGGGAATTATGAGTATGTAGGGGGTATTTAGCTATAATAAATGTAAGGGTACATACATATATATACACACACACACACAAATATATACACACAATGTATATACATATACATGCAAATATATACCTGTGTGTGTGTGTGTGTGTGTGTGTGTGTGTGTGTAGTTTGTTTTCTTTCTTTATCCCTTCAATGGCAGCTTTTAATCATGACTTTGAGAGAAGGCAGAGATCAGTCACACATGGGCCACTCCACCCACACTCCTGGCTAGATCTCTATAAGACAAAAAATACAGATGAAAATGTTCCAGGAAAATACACAGCTGATCATGAAACAATCCTTTGGCCTCATATTGAGCAAGGCTGAGTCAGTAGTTCAAGTTCAAGGCCTCTCTAACCTCCCAACATTAAGACCTAAATAAAAGGTGGGTTTTAGGGGTCAAAGGTCCCTCTCTATTGGGCCCCATTTTATTTCTAACAAGATTTCTGAGGTCAAGAGGCCCCAGCTCATCACAAACCAGTTGCATGAAGTTGGAGGGAGACGTACAGCAATAAACGAAAGAATGAAGATTACCGGAAGTCAGTGAATTTTAACTTTCTGTCTCCTGCTACTGGAAATGTGACCCACTCACTGAGTCAAAATAATGCAGAGTATTCAAAATGTCAGGAAATATTGACAAAATTATTTATTTCAAAGCTAAAGTTTCAGGTAATATGTTCCATATGTTTTTCTTCAACCTCCAGATACTATTCTTATGAAGTACATCAAAATATAAAGCAGAGTCCCGGGAACAGTGGCTCACACCTGTGATCCCGGCAATTTGGGAGGCTGAGGTGGGTGGATCACGAGGTCAAGAGTTCAAGACCAGCCTAACCAACATAGTGAAACTAAAAATGCAAAAAAATTAGCCGGGTATGGTGGCACATGCCTGTAATCCCAGCTCCTCAGGAGGCTGAGGCAGGAGAATCACTCTAACCCTGAGATCGTGCCACTGCACCACTCCAGCCTGGGTGACACAGTGAAACTCTGTCTCAGATACACACACACATACACACATATACATACATGTGTATATACACATTTAAAGCAGGGATCCTATTGTTAAACTGAAAATAAGTGGAATCAATTTTTCCTGTATTTTCAGATTTTTGGATATTCTTTGGTGTATTAACAATTAAATCTGGATTCATTCTGAGATTATCTTGGCAGTCTCAAGGTCTTCCTGCCTCTTGCAGGCTGCTTCCAAGAAAAGGGAGCCCTATTCTGGGCTTCTTCGTGTTAATTTCCTTTGAAGGAAAAGTGAGAAAATCCTTATAAATGACTTGAAAACTGCACTGTTTGTACCTGCCAGTGAACATAGGTACACGGTCCCTAGGCAAACATATTTCTCACTACAAATTTGAAAACTCACATTGGGAGTATAATTTAACTCCCCACATAGGTCTGCCTGTAGAGAGAATAACCTAGCCTGCTGATGTTCGTATTCTACTCTGTATGACACTACAATAAGATTAATAAGCTAACATGGATTTTTTTTAGCGAACACTCATAGTTGTTTAATTCTTTCTCATTTACACATTATGGAGTTGGCGTTGGAATAATTTAGCAATTGCGTTGAGGCACTGTTGGAAGGTGTTTCATTTTGGTAAGTAAGAGAACTGGTTTTGAACAATGAAGGGGAAGTTTGTTTTCCACTCCTACTCTGAACAGCAAGTGGCTTTATTCACCAAAAGGAGTTTAAAGATATGGTTGGGTAAGAAAATACAGACGCCAAAGAAGCTGTAGATGCAGAGGGCTTCTAATTTAGAGACAGAAAGCTTAAGAATTACTGAGCAAAATGGAAGTTTAACAAGCAAAATACTAAGCCATTTCCAGCCAGTATGTAGGGCCATGAAGCAAGAAGTAGCCACTGTGACATACTGGACGGGGAACGGCAGCCCAGGCTGATCCAGCCCATGCCCTCATGGAGGCCACCACTCTGTCACACTAATCCAAGGTTGTTATATTAAAGTAGAAAAGAAGGCCAGGTATGAATCCACCATGCATCCATTACTGGATACACGACAGAAACAATGAGTAGTCAACTTTATTTAATTCTTGAGAAGGAGTGTGATTTCAGTAATTTTTAATAGATCTGTTTGCTATCTACACACAATTCCAAGTTAAAGAATCCTTTCAGGTGTAAATGCATGAGCATACACATATCCCATCAACTCTCCATCAAAATGCACACTTCTTCAATACCCTAGTTAAGGTTTTGGCACCAATAGCTGGCAAAACCAGTGAATGAAACCATTCATAGAATTTAGCCTTAAGGCTTCTTTTGACTCATTACTACACATTTAAATTACATTTGAGATTTCTCATACCTAATAATTTCAATAATCAGTGGATGTAGTTAGCGATTATATCTAAAAATGGCAGCATTGCAAAAATCTATTTTGCTCTACTCTGTGGATCTCCCCGAGATGAATCAATGCTACCTCTTCTCTTCCAGTTGCTTTCGGCACATCTCCCTGTACTTCAGACAGTAAGGATAAATGACTAACAATTTCAATGACGCTTCTGAATTCTACGATGCAAAATACAGTAACAGCTGTCTTTTATAACATACTTAGTAGATAATAGGCAATATACTAAGCACTTTATATATATAATCTCACAATACGGTTGATGACACTAGCTCCATTTCAAAGATTTTTTTTAAAACCCAAAACTATGGCTAAACTTAAAATTGTTCAATAATTTGTTTAAGGTCACATGAGCTAGTCAGCTTCGGCCCCGAGATTTAAACCTAAGGCTGTTGGAATGAAAAGTCTGTGATCTTAGTAACTTTGATGCAAAGGGAAGCTCTAAACCAAAGTCCTACTGGTAGAAAAGCATACAACACAAGGGAAGGGTGATGATGGTGACGATGATGATGACGATGATGACTTCGAAGAGGATGCTGCTAGTAACAGCAGCAAACATAGCTTACCCTAACCCAGTGCTTATCTTGTTCCAGATACTCTTCTACTCTTTATAATCCTCATGATAACTCTATGGGGTACTGTTCCCATTTTGTACATGAAGAGACTGAGGCTCAGAAAGCCTACTTTTTCCAGAGGCTAAAAAATGCTAGGTAATGGAATGAGGATTTTAATCTCAAAAGACTGGCTACAGAATTTGGGCTTTTAACCATTTCTAAAATAACACCCATGGTTATATGCCAACAAAAATAATAAAAATATACCAAAACATACTTAAAACATCAATGGCAAATGTATATGTTTATAATTATTTTGTGGCTTTATTTTTGAAAACTAATCTAAATAAAATCCTGATATTAAAATAATCTTTTCATGAACCATAATTTTAAAGAACTGAGATACTATTGAAACAAATAAAATTATGAAGGGATATAAAAGTATGAGATAAAAAAGAAGAAGACCATTTTCTTTCACAGTGAATTCAGACACATAAGTATTTGTGCTTGCTCTGATTTATAAATGTTCAACTGATGATACTATGGATATCATGCTGTACTCAGTCCCAAATCCTTTTTGCTCTATAACTAGAGACAACTTTACAGCCTTCCTTAGCCTGAAGGTAGTCAATGGTACAAGAGCAAGCACAAACTTCTGGCTTTTCCTTTGTGCTGTAGAGGGTAATGAATTCCATTGTTATGTCCCAGTCAACATTTCTTCATTAAGATTGAAGACATATTTAAAGTATCCTTGATTGCACATATAAAGATCCCATATTGCTTTCCTAAAGAAATCACACCTTACAGCAGAATGAGAAATTATTTATCATCTATAAAGATTCGTCTGCTTTGCAACTATTTTGCACATGTGCCCACTAATAATAAACCAAAAGAAGCAACAAAAAAGGACTAATACTTCATCCCATGACAGATTTTCATTCATCATTTTAAATTCCCACCTTCTTAAAAATTAGATATTATTTACTAGTACCTTTCAGTTAGAACTTGGGACTCCTCTGACTCTTAGGCTTATTTACTATTCCTTAGGAGAACTAAGAACAAAATTAACAATGCTAATAGCATTTAATATTCCTCTAGCAAAATATTAAGTAAACAAAAATTATTAGTAAGACAAGCTCTTCAAATAATTGTTTTGTCTCTGAGAATGTAGCAATAAAAAAACAGGGCTCAGACTTCTTCAAGTTCCAGTTCTGATATTGTTTTTGTTTGATCCTGTGCAAGTCACTTAACAGTTCATTTTTTTTTATTGTACTTTAGGTTCTGGGGTACATGTGCAGATCATGAAGAACTGTTGCATAGGTACATACATGGCAATGTGGTTTGCTGCCTCCATCCCCCCATCACCTACATCTGGCATTTCTCCCCATGTTACTTTCCCCAACCTCCCCACCCCCCGCTGCCCCTACCCTAGCCCTCCACAACAGACCCAGAGTGTGACGCTTCCTCCCTGTGTCCATGTGTTCCCATTGTTCCTCACCTGCCTATGAGTGAAAACATGCGGTGTTTGATTTTCTGTTCTTGTGTCAGTTTGCTGAAAATGATGGTTTCCAGATTTATCCTTGTCCTTACAAAGGACATGAACTCATTGTTTTTTATGGTTGCATAGTATTCCATGGTGTATATGTGCCACATTTTCCTTGTCTAGTCTATCATCATTGGGCATTTGGGTTGGTTCCAGGTCGTTGTCATTGTAAACAGTGCCACGATGAACATACGTGTGCATGTGTTTTTATAATAGAATGATTTATAATCCATTAGGTATATACCCAGTAATGAAATTGCTGGGTCAAATGGAATTTCTACTTCTAGGTCCTTGAGGAATCACCACACTGTCTTCCACAATGGTTGAACTAATTTACACTCCCACCAACAGTGTAAAAGTGTTCCTATTTCTCCACATCCTCTCTAGCATCTGTTGTCTCCAGATTTTTTAATGATTGCCATTCTAACTGGCATGAGATGGTATCTCAATGTGGTTTTGATTTGCATTTCTCTAATGACGAGTGATGACGAGCATTTTTTCATATGTTTGTTGGCCTCATATATGTCTTCTTTTGAAAAGTGTCTGTTTACATCCTTCGCCCACTTTTGAATGGGTTTTTTTTTTCTTGTAAATCTGTTTTAGTTCTTTGTAGATTCTGGATATTAGCCCTTTGTCAGATGGGTAGATTGCAAAAATTTTTTCCCATTCTGTTGGTTGTCAGTTCATGCTAATGATTACTTCCTTTGCTGTACAGAAGCTCTGCGGTTTAATTAGATCCCATTTGTCTATTCTGGCTTTTGTTGCCGATGCTTTTGGTGTTTTAGTCATGAAGTTCTTGTTTATGCCTATATCCTGAATTTCTAAGCAGAGGTTGCAGTGAGTTGAGATCATGCCTGCCCTCCAGCCTGAGCCACAGACCAAGACCCTGTCTCTAAACATACATACATACATACATACGGAGAGAGAGAGAGAGAGTCTTCCTGTCCTGCCTGAGCTGATCTCAGACTCCTGGCCTCAAGTGCTCCTCCCACCTTGGCCTCTTGGGGTGCTGGGATTGCAGGTGATCTACTGTACCCAGCCAAGAAGTGGAGCCTTTAAAAATATGCCATCACTAAAATGAATAAAATAATATCTCTAATAATAGGCTTATTTTAAAGCTGAGAGAATGTTAGAGATCGAATAGCATTAAAAAAAAGCTTCCAAACACTAGACATGGATGTAAAGCATAGCAAACATTCTTACACATGGAAAGAAAATCTCTGAGTCAAAATAAATAAATAAAAAGAAATCAGCATGATTGAAACAGTATAAGCTGATTCTGAGCATTGGCAACTTTAGAGTTATCTGCATTCTTAGTAACTTATAAGCTAGAGTTGTTATGGCCACACAGGGATAGAAGAATGTCTTGACCTTCACAGGAAATAGAACTGTACAGTTGTCCACCCACGATAAAATTTAGTTCTTAAAGTGCTATGTTGGTAAAAATATTAACTAGGAAAAAATTGCCTTCTGGCAAAGAGAAACGGTAAAGAAACTTGTTGTCTCCGTCCAGAAAAGAAATGTCACAAGAAAAATTGCATGGCTGCATTCATAATTGATAATGATAACTTATCACACAGTATTGTCTTCATGTGCCTGTAGAGAATAATTTTATGCTTTCTGTACAGAATGGGTAATATGGAGCAGATAAATTATTTAAAAATAGTCTCAGATAAGAGTGTTTTAGAGTCCTCAGCCAAAGGAAAACAATCTTTTTCCAAAGGAAGCACAAGACTCTCTCAAAGAAGTCATCATAAAAAATCATTTCAAGAAGGCACTATAGATGTATTTAGTGGGAGAACTAACAATCCAAGAACTACAGAGAATGTAATAGGGTAGCAAATATTAAATGAATTATGTAAAAATATTTATAGAACTAGAATAGGACTTGAAAATATGAACTAAGGACATGATACTCTGGATCAAATAGATTTTCTTTAGAAATGATAGAAATAAAATCTCAAAGGAAGGAATAAGTAACAGGTTAGACACAGCTAAGAAAAAAAGAGAGTGAAGCAGAAGATAGCTAAATAAATTAACCAAAACAATTTTAAAAAGCACAAATAAAGAAATAGGAAATAAGAAAAAGACATATGTTAAGAATACAGATGAATTTTCTTGCATAAGTCTAAGCAAAATTGCAAACAAAAGGATAAGTAAAATGAAGAAGAGCCCTTTTTATGAGATAATGACAGATAATTTTCCACATTTGAAATATAACATAAATTATCTGATTCAGGAATCCCAATACATACTGATCAAGATAAATAAAATGAAGTCCACATTAAATAGCTGTTTAGTAAAACTAGAGAATTCAAAGGCCAAATAAAAAGTCTTAGTTTGTCTAGGAAGAAAAGACAGACACAAGAAAATGACAAATTATACCATTAGCATCCTTCTCAAATACAAAATGGAAGCTAGGAGATAGTGACATAATACATTCAACATGATGAATAAAAATAATTGGCAAACTTTAATTTTATACCTTGCTAAAATATTATTTAAAATTAGAGTAAAATAGACAGTTCCAGAAAAACAAGACAGCTTACTGCCAAACACCATTACTAAAGAAACTATTACAATTTACATTTTGTACAGAAGGACTGCAATTCAGAATAGGTTGTGCTTAAAATAAATTAATAGGTATAAAATCTTTGCCCAGTTTATAGCTAGAACATAGTAAACACCCAATAATAAATGTTTTAAGTAGTAATACTAATAGTGGTAGCAGCAGAATCGAAGTAGTAGTAACAGTTGTAGTAGTGTTTTTCTAATAAAGATGACTAATAGTGTTTTTATGGCTTGGAGTCACTATCATTCATCTTACATATAATATCATGTGACACTATTTTCATCTAAATGGAATTCATGTAAAGTACTACTAATTCAATCTCATCAGTATTTTCAATAACTGCACAGTCCTCTGTATTTCCAAAACCATGATCATAACCAACCATTTAAATATAACACCCAAGATCTTACAAGAGTGCTTAGTAAGTTCCCCAGTTTCTTGTTTCATCTTCTACTTTCTATTCATCTAATGTTCAGGAGTTAATGCTGTCAAGTTACTCAGATCATGAGAATCAAGACCTATAATGATGTCTAATTAATGTATGTTCTCATATTAAATCAAAACCTCTAATAATTAGTCTGAAATAATCTACCAATTATCACTCTTTAATTCAGACATAGCCTCCTATTGATTTAGCATATATTCCATTCTAGCATGGAAAGCCCTTCTATATTTTCCTAAAACACAACATTCCTTTCTTTTTTCTAAACTTTTATCTTCTTTCTTTACCCACTACCCTCCTACATTCTTCCTTTCATGGTCAGCATACTTTCCTCTCATTTAAACTGCTTTTACACTCTTTGAAGTGTAGAAAGTTAGCCTTTACAATTCTAGTTATTCCAAATAATACAGATTAAATCCTTTCATTATACCCTCAACTTTCATTAAATCTTCAATGAAAGATTAAACTGAGCTCAATGAGTATAATATTAGTATTTGGTTCATTTTATCATTTTCCAGTCTTTTAGAAATAGTATTCCTTTTACTGAGTATAGTATTATTCTATTAAATGGAATCAATCTCATTTTTATCACTATTCTGGACAGCAAAGAAAGACCAATCAGTGTAGAGTACTTGGCCCACTATTATTATAAAAAATATTCATAATCAACTCTAATCAGAGACATCTTAGAAAATCACCTTGCATAATATTAGTCTCTTTTGTTTAAACTGGGCAATTTTCTAAAAATAAAATAAGCCATGTTTGGAAATTACAAAAGTCTGAACAATAAAAACATAGATCTTTTGGAGGAGCTGTGCTATTTTCCCATAGGCTTAAAGTATTTATAAATTACATTTCTAAATGCTGATTTTTTTAAAAAAAAAAAGCAAAAAACACTCTCTCAACTTTCTATTACAAATTGAGAGCATGTTTTGAGGAGCTAGGGAGTAAAAAGATAACAACTGGCATAGGAGAGGAGAAAAAAAAGTTTTCCCTGACACCTCCCCACATATGTACCTAAGAAATCTTCAATATACACCTCTGTCATGCTCATTTTGAGAGATCATTGGCACATGGTATTATTCAATGATGGTTAATACTGAGTATCGACTTGATTGTATTAAAGGATACAAAGTACGGATCCTAGGTGTGTCTATGAGGGTGATGCCAAAGGAGATTAACATTTGAGTCAGTGGATTGGGAAAGGCAGACCCACCCTTAATCTGGGTGGGCACAATCTAATCAGCTGCCAGCATGGCTAGAATATAAGCAGGCAGAAAAATTTGTAAAGAAGAGACTGGCTTAGCCTCCTGGCCTATATCTTTCTCCTGTGCTGAATGCCTCCTGCCCTCGAACATCAGACTTTAAGTTCTGCAGTTTTCGAACTCAAACTGACTCTCCTTATTCCCTCAGCCTGAAGATGACCTTTTGTGGGACCTTGTGATAATGTGAGTTAATACTTTATAAACTCTTATAAAGAGTTTATACTTATGAATTCAATACTTATGAATTCATCCTTATTTGAAAACAGGATCTTTGTAGATATAATTCAGTTATGATGAGGTCATGTTGAATTAGGTGTTCCCTGATCCAATATGACTGGTGTCCTTACAAGAAGAGAAGGCAGGAGCCTGAGGCAGAGGATCATTAGACCCCAGGAAGTTGAGGCTGCGGTAAGCCAGGATCACACCACTGTTCTCCAGCCTGAGTGACAGAGTGAGATTCTGACTGTATGTAAAGTAAGAAAAAGAAAAAAGAGAAGAGACCAGATACAGAATAAAAGGGGAGATCACTATATGACAACAGAGTCAGAGACGAAAGGACTGAAGCTGTAAGTCAAGGCACACCACACATTAACAGCAAACCACCAGAAGCTAGAAAGAAGCAAGAAGGGATTATTCCCTACACATTTCAGATGAGGTGTGGTCCTGCCAACATCTTGGTTTTGGACTTCCAGCCTTCAAAACTGTTAAAAAGTAAATTTCTAAATATCGGATTACATGGAAAGAACAAATCTACATTGATAATCAGTGTACCTGAAAGTGTTGGAGAGAATGAAACCAAGTTGGAAAACACTCTTCAGGATGTCATCCAGAACTTTCCCAACCTAGCAAGGCAAGCCAACATTCAAATTCAGGAAATACAGAGAACACCAGAAAGACACTCCTTGAGAAGAGCAACCCCAAGACACATAATTGTCAGATTCATTTCCTTCCTTAAAATGAAGAAAAAAATGATAAGGGCAGCCAGAGAGAAAGGTCAGGTTACTCACAAAGGGAAGCCCATCCGACCAAAAGCAGATCTCTTGGCAGAAACTCAACAAGCCAGAAGAGAGTGGGGGCCAATATTCACCATTCTTAAAGAAAAGAATTTTCAACCCAGAATTTCATGTCCAGCCAAACTAAGCTTCATGAGCAAAGGAGAAATAAAATCCTTTACAGATAAGCAATCGCTGAAAGAGATTTTGTCAGTATCAGGCCTGCCTTACAAGGGCTCCTGAAGGAAGCACTGAACATGGAAAAACTAGTGTCAGCCACTGCAAAAATATACCAAATCGTAAAGACCATCGACGCTATAAAGAAACTGCATCAACTAACAGGGCAAAATAATGAACTAGCATCATAATGGCAGGATCAAATTCACACATAACAATATTAACCTTAAATGTAAATGGGCTAAATGCCACAATTAAAAAACACAGACTGGCAATTTGGATGAAGAGTCAAGGCCCATCAGTGTGCTGTATTCAGGTGACACATCTCATATTCAAAGACACACATAGGCTCAAAATAAAGGGATGGAGGAATATTTACCTAGAAAATGAAAAGTATAAAAAGCAGGGGTTGCAATCTTAGTCTCTGATAAAACAGACTTTAAATCAACAAAGATCAAAAAAGACAAACAAGGACATTACCTAATGGTAAAGAGATCAAGGCAACAAGAAGAGCTAACTATCCTAAATATATACGCACCCAATACAGGAGCATCCAGATTCATAAAGCAAATTCTTAGAGACCTACAAAGAGACTCAGACTCTCACACAATAATAATGGGACACTTTAACACCCCACTGTCAATATTAGACTGATCAACAAGACAGCAAATTAACAAGAATATCCAGAACTTCAACTCAGCTCTGAACCAAGTGGACCTAATTGACATCTACAGAACTCTCCACCCCAAATCAACAGAATATACATTCTTCTCAGTACCACATTGCACTCATCCTAAAATTGACCACATAATTGGAAGTAAATCACTCCTCAGCATATGTAAAAGAACAGAAATCATAACAACCAGCCTCTCAGACCACAGTGCAATCAAATTAGAACTCAGGATTAAGAAACTCACTCAAAACTGAACAACTACATGAAAACTGAACAACCTGCTCCTGAATGACTACTGGATAAATAACAAAATTAAGGCAGAAAT
>PVKP010010277.1:0-49620 GCA_004027715.1 Plecturocebus donacophilus
CACACACATGCACATGCACATACATACGCGCACAAACATGCACATGCACACATGCACACATGCATCATCCTCCCTGGTGAGCTCTGTCCTTCCTGCTACCACTTCCTCCCTCCCTCACCACACCTGCATTCTCAGAGCAGCCTCCCAGGGATTTGGTGGTACTTTTGTGAAACAGTTTCCTCCTTCACCTCTTTCTATGAGGGAATGATAACTCTGAGACACAGCTGGTAAGTATCGTGAGCCCCCTTCTTGGGCTGCTGCTTTGAGGGTGGCCTCTAACAGCTGAACCACACCCTCACAGCCATCCCCCGCCTTCCCAGGAGATCCCTCAGGCAGTATGGGAGGACCAGGCCCCTGCTCTAGACAAGTACAAGTGCGTGGAGAGGGACACCATGGCCTCTGCTCTCCTGTTCCCTTGGGGAGAAAGGGTAGGTGCCAGTTGGCAGAGGGGCCTTTGGGGAAGTTGACCCAGAGTGTGAGGGCCAGGATGGAGCAGCTTCCAGAGCTGGATCTTGGTGAGGGAGGAGGAGGAAAGCATTCGAGGCTGAGAGACTCCTATGTGGATGTGTGCAGAGGCCTGAGGGAGGGTGCGAAGGCAGGGCTTATTCGAGGAACTGCAAGAATGTCAAGCATTTTAGTGTGGGGTTGAAATGGAGAGGGCCAGGCAGAGACCAGAGTGCCGGTCCTTGGCATGCCTTGCCCCGCACAGACTCTTCAACTCTGTCCTCGACCCTGCAGTCTCCAGCTGGGCTGCCTTCAGCCCCATCCTCCTTCTGCCTCTGTCTGAGAACTTCCTCTGCTCAGAGCCCGTATGCGCAGGCTCCAGGCTGGCTGGGCGGGGACGTGGCTCCTCCATGGCTCTCACTGGCAGCCTGTGCGGCAGGTCCTAAAGTCAGGTGTGGGGACTGCTGACGCTCTCCCCTGTGGGGCTGGCAGGCTTTCCCGTCACCCCTCAGCCTCAAGGGAGAAGGGAGAACTAATGCCATAGGGAACAACAGCAAAGCCCCAGTGGACTGTGACCGTGAGGATGAGCAGTAGCTTGTACAAACTTGTCCTTCCGCCAAGAGGCCCTTCGGCGGCTTTGGGAGGAAGAACATGGCCGGTCTCCCTCCCCCAGCTTCCTCCTTGCCATAGCCCCTCACGGTGCCAGGAGCGCACCAGGCCCTGGATGAACAAACCACCTTCCCAGGCCCCGTTTCCTGGCAGCCCTGTGGGCTCCGAAGCCTGACAGGAGGCGGGTGACTCTGGGTGGCCCCCCTGTGAGCGCCTCCTCACAAACATGGCCGGCACCTCCCGGAAGAGCGGCTCTTCTCCGCTTTGCACTCAGTTTCTGGGCTGACAATTAGGCTACTGAAAAAGGACAATTCACAACAGGCCCACACAGAGGAGGCCTTTCATGTGCAAGAATGGCCCCGTCGTCCACATTAGCACCATTATGTCTTTATTTATAGGAGGTACTGTACTTGAGAATGGTCAGGCAGCATTGCTTTAAGAAGGGTGTTTGGTCATTGGATTTGAAGCACACTGAGAGGATTCATTGTCCCCAGGCCACACGGGGTCCGGCCTGGCAGCCTGGGGTTTGGTCCGAGCGTGCTGAGTGGGTGGTAGAGCGCACGCTGACGGGCTGCAGGGTCGCCCTGGCTGGCAGAGCCTTTGTGGTTGAGTCGGCGGGTGGCGGGGGAGGTGAGGAAGCTGTCTCACGGTGGCGGGCCTGTGACCGACCCAGCCCAGCCTGAGATCCCTTCACAGAATGACACAGCAGCCCGTGCAGGCAGCGGGGAGCCATTCTTACCGACTCAACGCCAATCCAAGAGGAGCCTGGGTTCATTCATGATTTAAGGTTTCACGGTATTGGAAATGACAGCCCCGCATGGGAAGGACCCTGGGCTTGTGTAACCCTGGCTGTTGGCATGAGTGCTCCATCAGCCCAGGAGGACTGCCCACAAACACCCTCTGAACTTCTCACACAGACGCCTCGCCCTGAAGGAACTGTCTTCAGAGAGACCTGGTGTGGTTTTAGAGAGAGTGTGATCTGCAGCAGGAGCCCTTGTTCAGGTGCTCCCATCTATCCCTCAACCCGCCCCGCTCCACCACCTCAGCTCACTCCTCGGCCTCCTTGGTCTGAAGTCCTTGCTGTGTTCCAGGGCACCAGAAGGCATGCAGAAGGTGGTCAGAGTCTGGGGTCCCCTTCAGTTGAGGATCACACCCTGCAGCTGGCTCAGGCTCTGGTGTTATCATTTGAATTGGGAGTATCCGGGTGTGGGCTCTTCATTCCTCCCACTGGCTGATGGAGCACTCATGCCCTCAATGGGGAAGGATGATGGTTTTCTGTAACCCTCTTGTTTCTAATACTGTAACCTTAAATCATGAATGAACCCAAGCTTTTCTTGGATTTGTGTGAGTCGGTGAGAACAGCTCCCCACTGCCCAGTTGGGCTGCTTTATCATTCTGCAAAGTCTTCTCGGCCTAGGCTGGGCTTGTACCAGACCTGGTTTCTTTCTTTTTTTTTTGAGACAGAGTTTTGCTCTTGTTACTCAGGCTGGAGTGCAATGGTGTGATGTCGGCTCACTGCACCTCCGCCTCCTGGGTTCAAGCAATTCTCCTGCCAGGCCTGGTTTCTAAGCATCATCATCTATCTAGGACATAAAGAGGACTGTTGGCCTCTCCACCCCTGCTATTTATTATTACTGCTGTTGTTAACTATCACTTTGTTGCATTTCCCGAGCTCAGCACTTCACTTGAATGTTTTCATTTTATCTTCCTAACCACTTATGCAGTAGGTACTTTTATCACGATTTTGCAGATGAAGAAACTGGCTCAGAGAGGGCAAGCAAACAGTTCAAGGTCACACAGCTAGAAAGGTAGACCCGGGCCATGTTGCCTCAGAGGCCCTGATTCCAAGCTGCCTCAGCCTAGGCTTCTGGGTCCTTCCCACTGCCTCTTCCAGGTATTTCTGAGTCATGAGCCATGGAAGAAGAAAAAAAAAGAACACATCACAGGCTCAGGTATGCTCCAGGGGCCTCATTTTCTAGCTGTCTCCTCCCAGCTGGGCCTCCAGGCTTCCGTAATTCCATAATATGGCTCCCTAGGGACCACTTTCCTTTGCCTCCCTGCATTATCAGTAAGTCATTTCCTCAACTTTTTTTTTTTTTTTCCTTAGGGCGTTTATCCCTATTAGAAGAAAAAGTTTCCTTCATAGTGATTTATGTCTGCCTCTGCAGATCATGCTTAAAAGTGTTCCAGAGACTTCCAGAATTATTTTTGTTTGGATATTAAGCTTCTGTCTCTGCAAAGTATATGGCCCTATGCTATCAACCCTGGATACTGGCTTTGGTGGAGTAGCCACCCTGGATTTTTTAACCTAGATATTAATCGAGCATGCTGTCTTGGGACAGTGCAAACCTTAACTGGAGAAATGCTGAGAGAATAGGGAACAGGTTCAGGCTCAGGAATGCACAGTATCTGCCATCCCAGTTACCTCCCTAAACCCATGTTAGCAAGAAGTGAAACCAAGGCAGATGGTCACAGGCTTCAGGGGAGGAAGAGAAAGGAGGCAGGATGAACGGCTGAAACCTTCCACACGGGGCTGAGCTCTCAGGCCTGTTTATGAGAGCAGTGGAGCACAGGCTTGGATGCAGATGGCCTTGGATCCTGGCTGTGCCACTTGCTCACTGCTGTGTACCTGTGGGCAAGTTACTTGACCTGTCTGTGTGTCAGTTTTTGAATCTGTAAAATAACAGTACTATCTTACAGGCTAGTTTCGAAGATTGAATGAGTGGATGTATACAGTACCCTGAGAAAAGGGCCTGGCACGTGGTAGGTGCTTATTTGTTGCTGGCGACAAGAAGAGACTGGTTTCAGAACAAATGGCCGGGACTGTTTTTCATCCAGCAAATAACAGTAGTAATCCCTCTTTTTTAAATAGGCAGGGAGGGTTGACAGGTCTGGGGGGGTGCCCACCTAAAATCAGAAAAGGTCCTTGCCAGCCACATCACAGGATTCAGGGAGATTATGTGATTTATTGTTTATTTAATTTATTTATGCCGTGCTGAGTTCCACGCAGGGTCTGAGCTGTCTTCCGTCTGCTTTCTCTCCATGTTCTGTTGCTTCTTGGTGAATGAGATTAGGGCAGGAATTGGCCTCAGTTCTGGAAGCTGGACTGGTCCTATCAGAGCGATCCCATTCTTTGTGTGTTTGCCTGTACTTGATGCATTGCTGTTGCCTTTGATTCCCTCTGCCTGGCAGGGGTGAGGGGTGGGGGGAGGGATTTGTCCACCTGCCATTGTATATATCCGTGTCTTTTTGAAAGGCACTTGCCAACATGACTCTTTTTTCTTTTAAGAAAGCCTCTCTCGTGCTGAAAAACTAAGGCCTTATCCAGTGGCAAAGTCCTCTGTAGGCCAGCCCAGTAGTGACAGCCGAGTCAGGTTATCACAGGCATTTCTGCCACATCTAGATTCCACAAAGCAGACATCAGATGGTGGCCTGAGGGTTCGTGCCATTATATACAACAAGGGATGTGGTTTAAGGACCCCATCCACCCCTCCCTGCCCCAGCTGATTCCTTGTGGGACATTCTTAGCCTCATGGTAGCCAGGATGTGGGTACATTTCAGGGGAGTGGAACTCTCTTCTGTAGTTGCCAGGTACCAGGAACCCCAGCCAGTCAGTGTGTAAGCCCAACCCTGCTGTCATCCCTGGCTCCCTCATCTCCCTCCCTCTCATATCCACTCTCTCCAGAGTCACCGTCCGAGCACAAGACGATACCCTGCCAGTATTAGCTGGTCATTCAGGGCTTCAAACTCTTGAGGGAGAACACCCTGAAATCGGTAGACATCATGTTGGACTGGGACAGTAACTTACTGGGTCACCTCCTTCCTGTCACTTTGCCTCTTCTGCAAAATAGAACTGCCACCCACCATCCTCACTGTCGTGCCACAAATGTCAAGTTTATATAACTGCAAGCCACATTCAGGTCTATTCTGTTTTCCTTTCAAACACAGATACTTTAATGGCCTAAACCACTCTGACCCTGCAACTCTACAGGGTAGCATTAGTTTTTTATAATTATCATCTCGTTACTGCTCATGAGAGACTCACAAAGTACTCGTGGTCCACCTGGCTGCCTCCATAACATGAGGATCACACACAGCTGATAACGATTAGCGCCAAGGCCGAGAAAATGAGCATCCAGTGACATCTAGACCAGGAGGAAACACAGGGCACTGGGCTGGAAGATGAGCTGTCCCAAGTGGCCCACTCCACCCAAGGGATGCCCTCCGGTTGACAGCCCCAGTCCTCCCCCCATACAGTCAGTTGCCCTTGCTCTCCATCCCAAAGTCCCTGTCCAAGTCCATCATAAAGTGAATGGACCGACTCCTCTCCAGGCTGGAGTGATTCTGCCTTAGTCTCTTTGTTTTAAGATTATGGATCAGTGCTCTAGTACTTTACATCTTGTACTGTTGGGTGAAAAATAAAAAGGGGAACTCTAGCTCAGGGGCCATTAGCAAGTACCAAGAAAGAAAATGGCACTTATCCTGCTGTCAAGTGAACAAGATGGTGATTTTGGTCTGAGTAGAGCCACATGCAGTGGAGACGAAAAGCTCAAAATGTTTTAATGGCTGTAAGTCCTATGAGCAGTGGAAATGTCCCCAACATCCTAGGAGGTTTTGTTTGTTTGTTTGTTTGTTTAAGCTGTAACCACTACCATAAACATTTTTCTATAGAAGATGAAAGATCTAAATTTGAACACTGTTGTCTATATTCTGTGTAATGGCTATGAGAATGGTGAGATTTTTGTTTTCTCTTAGAAAAGAGAAATTCATCTACATTCCCCTTAAACTTTTAAAAATATATTAAAAAGGAAATTTTTTATAATATGTGTTCGAATGAATAGTAACTTAATGGAAATTAATTTTCCTATTAAAAAATTGTTAACATGAGATGTGGAGAGGTGTTTTCTTTTTTCTTCCTGCCAAGATGAACTTTTCCACATTTGAAATGGCATCTCAAGACAGTTGGGTAGTGGTTTTTATACTGGAAATAGGGATGACCCTATAGTCCTACCTGGTTCAATTTATACCTTCTTCAAAATTCTGTTATTTCTTCCACTAATACTTTGTTCTGTGGAATACTTGCTGTGCTCCTATAGTACCCAATTGGAAGCTTGATATACATTTTTAGCAAACCCATATTAGTTACTTCTAAATGAATTTGAGTCCCTTCCCTTGAATGTAGACACTTTAATATGGATGCAAATGTTTCATGATAGAAATTTGATGAATATATTACAAATCCCAGTCGCACGTGAAGGGAAGCAGTTTGGTTGGATGTTGAACACAGGAATAAAATTCCACAGCTTCCCAAGCTCTAAGTTAGAATGTTAGTTGCCCCCAAAAGAGGGATTTTTTTTAAAAGGGAAAATTCATTTTTAAAAATCAGCAAGCTAATCAACCACTGCAGATTTTGAATCCCAATCCTGATCGGGAAGCAGGAAAAAGAATGCTCAAATGTACTATTAAGAGGTGGCTGTATATGTGGAGAATACAAATTGATTTTAACATTAGAATAAACACAGCATAGTTTGAAATGCCAACCGAAAATACACATATTGTCTCCCCAAACCTATTATGTATTTGTTGGGTGAACCTAGTCATTGCGCCTTTCAAAGGCAGAGGTGGCGTGTGTGCCTCGCCCACACATTCACGACAGATCCTTGCTGGCTGCCATGATCGTTTGTGAGAAATAAAGGAATCTGAAGGTGATTTGTCCCATCGTGGCCCTGATAAATTACAAATTTGCATATGTGTGACAGTAGTTTCACAGTCTTAGGAAAGCAAATAAGAAAGTGGAAAGCATTTAAATTAAGTGTTGCCTCTAACAAAGCTTTTAGAAGTGGACAAATATAAATGGTATTGATTGATGTCAATTGATTTTTTTTTTTAATGTTTTATTCTGTGGAGTTTGGGAAGTGACCCAAAGCTTTCGGGGAGCTTGTGAGCAACTAGAGTGCTAGTGGCTTTCTGTTTTTATAAAATCTCAAGCAAATTAGAACGTAAATGCTTCCTGAACATTTTCTGTTTTCAGGAGACCCGCATGAGAAAACAGCACCCGTAAGTGGGAACAATGAAGCAATCTGCTTTGTCTGCTTATAGGGACTTTAAACGGACGCTCCAGCTATAAAATGCCAACAATCTCAGCAGGCCTCCTTTCCTCATTTCACAAAATTAATTTGAAGGACAGTGTCTTCTAGGGGCTCAATCTTTGTGTGTTCTCTGCACCACAGATCTGCTCTTCTTGCCTGATTTTCTTAAACTGACCGATGCTTTCCTGGAAACGTTTTAGGAAAATGGTGTGGTCCTGGGTATTCATGACACTGCCCACAAGGGCTCACTGGCCTGTAGGCTCCATGCCAGCCACCAGCCCATCATTTCTCAGTGAAAAGAACCTTTCAGCTCGGTTACCTCCTGGAGAGAGCTGATTTTCCAGCAGTCAGGCTTGATCTGGGTAAATAATTAGAGAGCTGGAGAGCGAAGACATCACCGTGGTGCTGTCTATGATTCTGCTAATGTAGCCAGACCCTGTGATTCCGTCGCTGCTGCAATCTTAAGGCAGCCTTTCTCTAAGGCACGGAGGGAGGGCGGGAGAGAGAGAGAAACAGCAACAAAGCCAGTTGCTTGCATTTGTCTTGAAAGAACTAATGACATTTTTCATTCTTTTGGTAAAACCAAGAAAACAGCTGCAGCTCTTATCTGCATATAAGAAGGTGAATCACAGTAAGCCTTCCTCTCCCACCACCTTCACCTACCAAGACATGCATGCCCCAATGCAATTACGTTGGCATATTGATTTATTTTTAAAAACTGTATGGCCTCTAGTTTACTGGAATTTGCAGAGCCCTAGATTGTACAGGCAGATCACATTTCTCATAAAGCAGACCCTGAAGTGGTTAATAGCTTGTTCTTGAACTTTTGCAGCTGCTCATTAAAAGCCAATTAAAAAGAAAAAGCACACTGGCTGTTGTAAAGTATATGTGTCTCTCTATAAATATCCATTATTCTAAAACTTTATCACATTTTATCCCATCCTTCTGCATGGTGCCCACGGATAAAGAAGAGCAAGAGTAAAGTACTGGACAAGCTATTCTGAGGTTCTAGTGAAATTCCCAATTTTTCTCTCATTTGTGTTTTCAGTTGTAACACCTATGGTTAATATGCCATTAATTCTTACTGATTGAGAATCATAATAAGAAGTCCCTTCTGGTTTAATGAAAAATAGCAATTGTACAAATGCTGTTTCATTACTTTTGAAAAACATATATGATTTTGAATGAATAATAAGAAATAGAAAAAGGTAGTTAAGATTCACAACAGGCATGTTAAACATGATTATATGTTAACTACAAAGGTCCCTTAACAAATAATTCCTGGACCTAGAACTGGAAGACATATTGAAGAAACAAAGGCCATTAGCTTGGGGGGCCTCCCCGGACAGGTGTGGAAGACCTGACTATCAGGAAAGCTGGAAGTCAGCTCTTCCCCCACCCAGGCTGGCCTACACAGATTTATTCTTCACAGACTCAGAATTAGTGAGTTCTTACTATAGAGTGGAATGAATACACACTTTTCCAGCAAATATTAGTTGAATCTTCCATAGATGTGTGGTGCAGGATGCTTCAGTCACCAATAAGGCAGGCCTTGCTGGATGTTGGTTTAGGACAAACCTAGATGGTCTCAGCCCATTTAGGGTTAAATGACCCTTGAGCCAAGGAGTATGGCACAGTCACACTTTGTATTTCTCCAACTAAGAGTATATTTAGACTATATGTCCCAACTCCTTATTATTATTATTTTTAAATATTTTACTCATTTCATAAAACAGTTTGTCTTGGAACTGAAGGCAGTGATAGTTGATTGATGTTTAACATGACCCCTCTGAATGGACCAAATGTAGTCCTTTCGTCCCTCTCTTCTTTCCATCCCTCCCTCCCTTCTTCTTCCTTCCCCCTCTTCCTTCTTTCTCCCTCCTTCCCTCCCTAAACCCAAGGGACTTTTAAAGACTGTTCTGTAGCTGGGCTGAGGAAGATCTTTGGGGACTAGCCGCCAGGAGGGTGCAGGTGTCGAGAAAGATCATGGGGTGTCTGGTATGGGGGGAGGGCAGAAGACTGCCAGGGGCATTCTGGTCTGGCACAGGAGGACTGAGAATGTTTTCTGGAGAGCCATGGGGCATGACTGTCCCCCTGACATGGGGCAGTGTCAGGACTGTGGTATTTTAGGTGTCATAAAAGAAACCTCTGGAGAAAAACAACGTGTAAGAACCGTTTCTCATAATGCCACTTGCAGGTTACCGCTTTCAAAGCAAAGCCAGACTCCGGCCCTGCCCGGGGTAGGAAGTCTTTGTCTGCCTGCGCGCCCGAGCGCTCCCGGCTTGGGATTGATTTTTGGCCCCTGCTGCAGCAAGTTGGGGGCTGGCGAGGAGTGCGGCGGTGACTGGGGGCGGAGTGCGGACTCGCATCCGCTGTGCCAGAGCCCGCTGCCACCGCGGAATTTTTTTTTTAACTTGGAATTTCCATATGACAAGAAAGAGGTTTCTCCTCAATCGAACGGAGCCATTAACAGCTATTAGTAATGCCGACAGGGTAAGTAACGGAGTCGCGCTCCTGGGGTGGTCGCCCGGCTGCGTGGTCCTCGGCTGGCCTCTGGCATCCGCTGCCCCTGTGCGCTCCAGGCCGGGTGCGCACGGGTGGCGCGGGGACCCAGCCCGGCTGCCGGCCGCCTGCTCCTCCCCTTCCCGAAGGTAAGGGGTCGTCCTCACACTCACCAGGGCTCCGGCGGGCTGAGCTCGCCCCCTCCTCGGACTTCTTTGCGTGGCATTTTCTCTTGCGGGTGTCTTACGTGTCATTTCTCACGGGGCATTGCCGGCCGCTTTCCTGCAGCTGTCCTTTCGGATTTTGTGATCTGGTCCCGGCACAGAGACTCTCCTAGGAGGTGGTGCCCATGCATATTCATTCTGTCTAGTAACCGGCTGGCCGTCTTGCCATTGCAGGCTGATTTATTGATTTATGTAGGAAGTGTGTTTTATTTTAGTAATTAGGCAACCCTGAATTCATGGGAGCCGTCTGCACTTCGCAGGCATGTTCATTTCTGGGAATGAAAGACAAAGGTTGCCGTGCACCCCGCTTCGTTTTCTAGCTAGTGACCATTGACTTTGTTGTTTTGTGGAAAGCTAATTAGGAATGGAATATTTTCTTCCCAGAGGAATCACTGAAATAAATATTAGTGTTTATAAAGCACACAGCTTTTTTTTTTTTTTAATAACATTTGACAGGTGACTGCTACTGTGGTGTGTTGTAAAGATTGGACAGTGTGGTGTGTTGTTTCAGTTTAGGGATGAGTCTGGGATTGATGTTATGTCTGTGGGACAGTCACTGGCATGTTCCCATCAAGGTACATGAAAATAAATGCTGCCTTTTCATTACAAAGGATATCACAGTGAACAGGGAGACATCACTTCAACTGTATTTTCTGTATCCTCATTTTATTCTTCAACTTTGGTTTTCTTCTTCCACATCCCTCTATCCTTTCATCCACAACCCCATCATGAAAAAAAAAATCATCTCCACAGACTCTAATTTTTTCAGGAACTCTATTATGCCTAGAAACTTGACCTGGATTGTGTTACTAATTTGGTAGGTTATTTTGTCATACAGGAAATCACAGCCTATGGGTCGATATGTGCATATGAACCCCTCAGCTAAATTATCTAAATTGTTTTTAAAAGATATTTTTAGGCCAGTGAACACTTAGCAAAAATATCTTTACAGAGCTCGATAAACCTATTTTTAGTGTCAGTACTTTAAAAGCTTGCTCAACGCAACTGGTTCTAATCAATGTAAAATGTGCTTCTAACAAAAGATGTTTATATTGTTGATTATTAAATTATTCTAAATTTACTTTATGGAAATAGCTGATCTAACAACAATAGAAATTTCACTATGTAAAATACTACTCTGATTTTTAACTCTAGAAAATGTATTTATTATATTTGTGGAGGAAGGAGCCATGGAAGAATGCATAACTAAAATACAGTAACATTTGTTCTGGGTTCATGTTTTCTGTAAACTTGCATATTTTATTTGATATGCTTCTGTCACTTTTAACAAATTCACTTAATTTTTAATATACTGTGAATTTATATTACATATTAAATAGATGAATATGATCATGCATATATACACATATGATTTAATCTATGGATAAAATGATAGCCATTAGGGTGAGAATAATGAAACATCTGCCTCTATGAGAAAGAGGGAAAGAGAGAAACCACCCCAGATCGGTAACTTATAAGTAACCAGCATGAAAAGGGGCCAAAAAGCTTTTCTTTTCCTTCAGTTCTTAAATAAGCTTTTCCTGGTGGCATCATATTCATGTTGGAGTGATTAAGTAAAAACAAGAAGACAGAACATTTCCTAGGCAATATGTTGTTTTTATTTTGAATATTTACTATAAAAATTTTTGAAATGCCTTTATCGTCTGCTGGAAAGTAATCATAGAATTGATATTGTTGCAGATGGTGTGAGGATAGATTTCTAACAGTAATGATAGTAGATACGAGTTGGAATGTGATTGTTAAGCTTAGGGAAAAATATCTAGCATGTAGATATGGAGTGTGTTTGGCGTCTTTGTGCTTGTTTTACAGAAGGCACATTACCTTTGTCTTCAAACTGCGGCACTGATGTATCACACATGGAAGGAATGTGTAACGACTTAACACAGCAATAATACATTTAGCGTAGTAAGCGGTACATAGCTCCTTCTGAGGTCTTGAGGATAGCAGGAACTTACCACAGAGAATATAAGGAATGAAATAATTAAAGTGTTGCTGGGCTGACTGCATCCTGAGCAAAGAGATGTTATGCCTTGAAATGTGAATTTTTGAGTGAGCAGACAGTACGCCCTCCCCTGACCCACCTTTAGTGGCACTGTGTCTATGTGGCCTTTTGTTTACTGTAGGTAGAGTTGACACTACATCCCTGGGGAAGATTATGGTGTATATATACAATCTTTTACTGATGGTCTGAATTCTTTTGTAGTCCTATGAAATACATACACACAAACCCATTAATTAAATAGTAACCCAGGAGAGCATGTGTTGGTGAAGTCCTTTTTAAATTCATTTAATAGACTATAATAGAAATTTTAAAACACTGCTACAAACGATTACCCTTCAGATCACTAGCTGAGACTTTTTTAACCTAGAAAATGACCTTTTCTCTACCAGGTACTCTTGACCATTAAAAAGCATTTTTGTTGTTTGTTTAGGCTTCTATTCTAAGGAAGAATAGTAAAGTGGAATATCACTCAGTATCAGAAACATTTGAGACAAACCTCCTATTTGAGGTTTGGCTTTGAGATCAAACTATTGGTTCAGGGATTCACTAACAAAAATACTTTCCTCACTTTGATGAATAATTAAAAGGGAACTGTTTAATAGAAAAGCCTATACCTGGGCAGTGGTATTGTTTCATGGTCTGCTGTGGTTAAATCAAGAAGCAGGGGAAAGTCCCTTCCACTTTGTAGGTACTGGTGATCATCCCTTGTTTATCAAGGGTGAGGTTGGGAATGAAATTACTGGGGAGTATTAGAAATTATTTGTATAGTTATTTACTGATACAGAAATCTATGCGTTGTATTTTTAAATGTGGCCAAAAGTAAGATGGAATTCTTCCAGTGGCTGTCTGTGGGCCTGGGGCGTTCCTGTTAACCACCTAGGATGTCTTGAATTTCCCTGAGAAATTCAATGGAATAATAAGACCTGCCCATGCTGGTAGAGTGGACCTCGATTTGTAGCTAGTATTTGATGTTTAGCCATCTTTTAGTCAAAGCTGTCTCTGGCCTCACTTTAACATTATTATTTTGGGACCAAGATGATTTTCTCCCCGAAAGAACTGTGTCTTCTGTGTACTTGAAAAGGGCCTGATTTTGGTAGTATTTTGCAGAACTCAGTTCCAGAGAGACAGTAAAATACCTTAGTGGTTTCTTCTTTATGTAATTTACATATTTTAAGCACTTTATTTCAGGTCACTGGCCTATTTTGCTACTCTAGATGATTGACCAATGTTAACAAACCCGACATACCTTGGAAAGAATAAATTAAGAACGGCTCCAGGAAGCCCCAAAGGCCCTCAGTAACTAGTTTCTAATAGATTCAAGGAAAAATCCTCTTACCCTTTCTTCAAATTTTATCCCCAATACAGTGCTCTACTGGTTGGTAATCAATAATAACTCATGAGGGATTTGACTTGCAGTGAGGTTTCATTGTCTCTCCCCTACACAGAATTTCTCTCTAACAGTCTCCAGGTGGCTGAGGAGTAAAACAAGTGCTTTTCCTCTGTGCTTCAAGGATTACAATATGAAAATCAAGTGTACAGTAGCATCAAGGTATTGTTTAATTATTAGACGGCTTATGGTTTTTGAAATTAAGTAGTGATAGTAGCATCGTGGAATATCTAAATATGCCTGGCAAACACTGGATACTAGATGTGCTTACACAGCCCAGAGATAAACTTTTCTGACATATTCTGAGGCGTATATTATAGCATAACCTTCACACCATTGGAGAACCATCATGTGCACCTAAGTAAAATGTGATGGGTAGGAAAATAAGACTGTGTGCTAATTGGGTCTGAGTGCTAAATTAGGCTGGGAAATTGACCAGTTTGCCTTTCACTTAACTCCAAAATCCTTAAGACAGGGACTTGTTGAGGAGGCTAGTTATATGGAACAGATACACTGATTACACACCATAGTCACCTCTTTTGCAGACCCCCCTCTCCTGTCCTGAAGAATTTCCTTTCTTCCAAGCAAGCTAGAGGTAGTAGGAGAAACAAGAGCAAGGGAGGCAAGCAGTGTTGCTGAGGTCCTTTCTCTGCTGTATCACATCTGTGCTTGAGCAGGTAACCTGGTATTGCCAAGGGCATAGAAGGGGAGTTTCCTGTGTGTTGGCACAGCATGAGTAACCCAGCCGCCAGGAAAATGGTGGAAGGGAAACAGTAACTAAGAAATCATTTCCTGTGGGCTGTGGGAGTTAAAGGGCCATGTGAGGCCCCTCCTGCTATGCCTCCATCACCAGCTACCTGGAGAGCTGGATTTCTCTTCCTAGTGCAGCAGACATGCTCCCTGGCTCCTTCCTGGAAGCTACCATTATGGTTACAGACACAATATTCTTAAGATGTTGCTGTTGGTCACAATGGCAGTCCAATAGAACTGGAATCAGGTTGAGCTGCATGCAATTGCCGATGTTCGGCCATTTCTGACCTATAAAAATGAGAGTTATTCATCTCCCTATTTCTAATCTTGCTCTACTTCTTTGCACAGCAACCAGATCATGTAATTCCCCTGCCTAAAAATTCCCACTGGCTTCTCAGTGCACTCAGAATAAAATCCAGGCTCTTTACCTTGGCTTCCTTGGAGGTCCTCTGGGGGCTGGCCCCTGCCTGCCCTTCTTCTCCATCTCCCTCCTCTCCTGCGGGACTCTGTTCCTTCCAGGCTGGTTTCCCAGCTGTTCCTAGAACTCACCAGCCATTTTGTGCCTTGGGATCTTTGTATTTTCCCCTTGCACTCCACAGCTGGCTCATTCTCACGATGTAAGCCTCAATTCAAACTTGACCTGCTCAGAGAGGTTGTTCTGGTCCTTATATCTAAAGCAAGCCTTCCACCTAGACCTCCTTAGCCCATTTTATTTTCTTCCAAGTACTTTATTCCTGTCTAAAACACCTGCTTTTGTTTTTGTAAACACGAGGTCTTGCCATATTGCTCAGGCTGGCCCATCTCGAACTCCTGGCCTCAAGCAATCCTTCCTCCTCGCCTTCCCTGCTAGCTGGGATTACAGGTGTGAGCCACTGTGCCCAGTTGAAATTCCCTTTTTTATTGCCTTACTTCTTAATGGTTGTTCCCTTTGTGACGGCGGGCGAAGGAGCCAGCACGCTGCCTGTCTTGTTCTCTGCTGTGTCCCTGCTGACCTGGAGCACAGCAGGCGCTTAGTAAGCATTTGCTGAGTGAACATATTGGACACCTTTGTGAACCACTGCAGCCTCTCAGCTTGCAGCCATTGCAGAACCTAGTTATAAGCAGCTTCTGGCAGCTTCCCTCAGGCACAACAAGGGGTGCCCTCCCACGAGGAATTCCTGCCTCTCACTTCCTGCCCTGTGCTCGCTGTTCCCCTAAGAGTAGGACCCTCTCCAATGAGGGCTGCCAGAGATCTACTTTCCCCATTCATCCTCTGCTGACAGTTCTGAAACCCATTTGTTTAGGTTCCCCGGATTGTCCTTGTAAGATCCGGTCCAATTACCCATCGTGGCAGCCAATCCAGTGATGCCTCCTGTACTTCCTTGACCACCTCCCCCATTTCATTCTCCTGTCCCCACTCCTGTTAAACCGCCTGCCAGCCACTGTTGTAAGCCATGCTCCTGGGGGAACCCAGACTAACAAATGAGATGAGCACCGTTGCAGAGGCAAATAAGGTGCAATAGGTGTCATGATGTTTTTCTTCAAATATCTCATTCACTAAATTGCTATACTATCCAGTCTATCTGGTAAGAGCTAAAATTTAATAAGAAGTTACAGTTTTAAGTTAAAACATTTAATCCTCATGGCAACCCCATGAGGTATGATTCCCACTGAATAGAAGGAAACCGAGGCACAGTGACATTGAGTAACTGGCTCAAGGTCCCACAGCAGTCAGGGGCAGAGCTGAGTGTAGGAAAGCCATGCCCACCTACTCTCTTAACCTCCTTATATGACCACACTGTCATAACTGTTGTTACCCACAGCCTCAGTCCCTCCTTCTGAGTCTCTCTGTCTCTGCTGTTTTTCTTTGCCGGAATCCTTAAGGCTCTCAAAGTGGCACGCACACCCAAGATGCCGGGAGACCATAACCTAGTGCTAATAATTCATTTTGTCCCATTGACTACAAGAGTTAACTTGTGACAGGACAAGCAGGAGCCCACACAAAGCTGACCCCAGCATTCAGACCAGCTGTGCGATCTCTCTTTTACCCTGAGGATTGCACTTCTGTGGTTCAGCACAGTAGTGAGGGCTTTGGTGATGGGGTGTCTGCATTGCCCTGTCCAGCCTTAGGAGCTGGGACAAGCCCCCTCACCATTCTTCCAGCCCTGTTACCTCTTCTGTCCTCGCTGAGCCGCCTCACGGCATTTTAGGGATTGAACATGACAAAGTTTGTAAAGTGCTGAAGATACCCAGCTGCTGGCAAGCACTCAGTGGACAGTGGCTAAGATTGTTCTTTTTGTAGTAGTTATGGGGTAAAGACGGGACTTGAGGGGGGCTGGATCCAGGGGAGGGGCCCACCTTCTCTACTGTACCTTTGAAAACACTATCTGGTTTCTCCTTGCCTCTAAGCCAGAGAAGATGGAAGTGCTAGATAGAATGAGACAAGGAGACACCATTATTTTTCCTTTCCTCCCCTCCCTAAACTCCCTGCTACTCTGTCTAGACCTGCCTTGGGTTCTGCCTTTTGTTCTAGGCATCTGGAAGCCTAGGCATGAGCCCATGTCTTCTCACAGCCTATGGCATGTCTGGAGGACAGGTGGTCTTGCAGGGCAAAGCATGGGTGCAGTCTGTCTGTGAGGCCCTGGGGCCTGCTTAGGCAGCCCCCATGGGATTGGCCCCTGTGAGGAGGCTGGTTGAGGTCCACACATCACCCCACACTGTTGGAGGCAGTCTCCAGAGGCACTTCCAGAGCAGATGCCAGGCTGTCAGGCCACAGGCAGAGGGAAGCTGGGACCTGGCTGGCACTCTCCAGGCCATCTGATTCCTCTGTAGGGACCCTGATACCCACTGTGGGTAGGCTTCCCAGCCAGAGTCAGGCTCACTTCCCCCATCTGTGAGGGAGTGAAATCAGCACAAATGGTGACAAGTGCACTTAAATGTTTCCTTCCCAGTTCATGCACATGTAGGTAGATGCATTTTCTGCACACTTTCTGATTAGAGATGATGTCTACTACATGTGTACTACATACATACTACATAGTATTATAGTTTTTCATGGGTTTTTATATTGAGGGTGTTACCCACCCAGGGACATAGGAACTGGAGGATGTGCATTAGCTTTGAGAAGAACTGAAGTGGCTTCTCCTGCCACTTGACCCTTTGAGGAGCAGGCAAGCCACCTGAAGGCCAGTGGTTATGATAGATTGGCACACGTCAGACTTGGTTTCAGCATTCATTTATGGGGACTGCCAGTCTCCTTCAATGCATGGGACTCTTCACTTAACAGGTATTCACTGTCTAGACACAGGGCCCTCATGCATCAGAGAAGGAGTATTTCAGGGTAGCTTTAAATGATATCCTGTTGCTGCTGTTTATAAAACCAAGGAATAACACATTAGGCAAAAGTGACATATTGAAAATAAAATATCTTTTGCCAGTCCCTTCCTATGGAAAAGGTAGAACCTTTGAATAGGCAATGGATAGATTGTTTTGGTATATCTTATTACTTTGGATTTCTATTGTAAAACCAAGTCACACTTTGAGAAGCTAATTTTCCAACTTTGTCCTCAACTCTAATGGAAGGTAGCAGGGTCGTTATTGAGCAGAAGTGACTAGAACGGCCATTTTTCTTCTTCTATGTCTTCTATTATCATGCCCAGAAAGTGCTCTAAAATAATATTGTCTTTTCATTGGGTCTCTTTAAATCCTATTGATTCAAATAGCCCATTACCCATTATTGTAGAGGACTCTGTGACTAATTTCTCAGGGTGTTTCCTTTAATATCATCTTTACATGTTGCTTATGATTTTGTTGTTCTCTTACTCGTTAGCACGTCAAGTCAGGTGTACCCAAAGCAAGGCTTTTGTCTTTCTCCTTCGGCGGCGGCATGTCCATCATTATACAGGGCTGTATGTGTTTCTGCCAAAGCTAGAGGGCAAAGCCAGCAACATCTTTTGAGTAAAAATCTGCATGTAACTAAGGATCTTTTGTAGATAAGCGTTTATAGTTCCTTTTCTAGGCTTCATAGTTCCAGTTTATTTGTTACTCCATCTTCATCTTATTTGAGGAAATGTCACTGTGTTTTCAAGCCCACAGGAGAACTAGGTCAAGTGTTTTAGATCTTTTGCTTTGCTTTTTCTTTTAATCATATTTTTGTTTCTAAAAACTTAAAAGTGAAAAAGAGAAGCAGGAATATGGAAAAGTAAAACCGTTAATTGGTCATCAGGTTAGAAGTGCAAAATTGCCAATAACATAACATGTCCATGTCCATAACAGAACTAGGACTGCCATACATAATTTATTCAAATGCTTTCTCCATTATTCCCTGTTCACTTTCAAAAGAAGGAAGTGAATTGGCCTTGTGCACCGTTGAGAGTCACTTTGCATATGAAATGGTTGACTTTCTCACCCCTCTTCCATTTGATTCTTTGTCCATGTACAGTACCATTCTAAATCTATCAATTCCTCTTGGTCATCATTTAAAAATTCATATTGATATCAGTATAATGTGAATGAAATGCTTTACAAATTTGCATTATGATGAGAAGACACAAAATAGGCTGGCTTAGGTTACCCTATGGAGACTTCATGAGTTATGTCTGCTGGCTTGATTCCCAGAATTGTGGTTTAAATCTGGCCCAGGTAGAGTTACCAGATGAGAAGTTTATGTTCAATCAAGAAACACTTCACTGGGAGATGATGGATAAATGGAGACAGTGGAGGAGAGTGTCATATGGAGCTCCCAGTGCTATAATCACCCAGGGATCCAGAAGTTCCTAAATGGGAGTGAGGTACATTGGAGACCACCTGGGAATAATTTTTTTTTTTTTAATTTTGAGACAGGGTCTCACTCTCTTGCCCAGGCTGCAGTGCAGTGGTGCAATCATGGCTTACTGCAGCCTCAACCTTCCCAAGCTCAGGTGATCCTCCCACCTCAGCCTCCCAACTAGCTGGGACTACAAGACAGGGCTTTGCCATGTTGCCCAGGCTGGTCTTGAACTCCTGGACTCAAGTGATCCTTCCGCTTCAGCCTCCCAAAATGCTGGGATTACAGGCATGAGCCACTTTGCCCAGCCAAGGCTGATTATTACACATTCAGATCCCCAAGCCACCTCTTCCCAAACCTGAGGTTCTCATTCAGTAGGTCTGAAGGGGGGGCTTGGTATTCTGTATTTTAACCACTTTGGTGACTGACGAGCAGCCTGATTTGGTTTCTTAGCTTCGGTTTCCACATCCCTAAAAAGAGGGTAATAACATCTATTTCACAGAGTTGTTGGCAGGAACTGAAAGAATGTGTGGGAAAGGGCCCTGGGAACCGTGAAGTGAGACAGACTAGGACGTGCTGAATTAGTGGGTTTAATTCTCAGCCTCCTTCTGAAGGAGTCTCTACTTTCCACCCCAGACTGAGGTTCAAGCCCTGCCTATAGGTCTCAGGATGCTGAAAAATATTTTGTTCCCAGTAGGATCCTGTTTTCAGTCTTCCTCTTCGCACACCAAAATGCCAGGAGAGGCCTTCTAGCTCCCTAACTCCGTTCTCATTCTTAGTTCTCGGTACAAAAGGCACTTCTTCAAGGGAGCCCTCTTTCTGTAGTTTAAAGCAGTCCAGTGAGAAAGACAAAGTTCCCTATAGCCAAGAGATTGTCTGTTCTCTCTTGTATCAATAAAACCCTGACTGTGCCTGGCACACAAAAATATGTTGTGCGTGGTCAATATAGGGAGGAGGGAGGAAAGAAGAAATCAAGGAATCAGGTACCCTAAATAGGACTCGGCCTTGTGCTTTGTTTTGTGACTTGTCAATCAACCCAAAATAAGGAGCCAGGAAAGTTCGTCCACGTATTCCCACTGCCACCACCTCCCTGAAGCTTTAGTTGTTCTACTGTCAAACTCATTATCTTCTCCCTAGACTCCTTGCATCCCCATTTCTGATAACAGCACAGCCAGCCATCAGGCTGTCCAAGTCACAGATTTTAGCATCGTCCTTGAGTTTTCCTTCTCCCCCCACTGCCGAGGCCCATCTATTCTGCTTCTATCACTTCTCTGGTTCCATGCATAGAATGTGAAGTTTGGGGCCAGAACTGCATGGCGATGGGGCCACTGACACCCGGTAATTCAGACACAATTACTCTCAGGCCATTCCCACACCCTTGCCTGTTCACCCTTTGTCATCCCATTCCAGTTCTCAGCTTCCCACGAGGTTTCCCTGCCTGTAAACACAGATGTGATGATCTCCACCTTGCATTCTTCTAACACAGTTCTCAGAGGTGGGGTGAAGGCAGAAACCTGTTCCTTGAGAGCTGTAGGTGACCCAGGGACAGGGGCTGGATAGTTTAATATAGAGTTTTTAATATTGTCATTTTATATTTGGGAATGGGAAAAGAACAGAGAGGCAAGCTGGTGGACTTGTGCAGCATAAACCAAAGGATACCACCCCAACTCCCCTGGCACATGCACATGCGCGTGTATGTGGGTGGGGGGTGGGCATTTCAGAATCTCTTAGGAGGGGGTGTGACTTTTTTTTGGTTACTTTTTTAGTAAGGCCACATGGATTTTAAATGGCCAAACAATACTGGATTAACGGCTCTCAGTTGCTCCAATAAGGGTTTGCCATTTCTAGGGTGAAGGAAAAGATATGCTGCATACATAGCCCCAAAACCTGCCACCCAGCCCACCTCAGCTGTACCCTACATGCAGGGCACTACCATTAAGCACGCACCTCAGATCTGAAAGCTGAGTCTCCAGGGGTAGTGAGACAGAACCAGTGCACCCTCACATTCCTGCCATGGTTGCCCAGCTCTGCAGCATGGCATTCCTAGCCCAGTACATGTGGGCACCCCCGCTCAGCCTGCCTTGGCTGCAGAAACTCCCTCCACTCACATGACCTTTCAGCCACTCCAGATTACTCACCTCTTTTAAAGATGGTCTTAAGCTGGATTTTGCCAAGGGTGGGAGGCAGGCTACCAAGGTGTGAAATCTGCTGGCCTTCCCCACTCCACACCTCTGGCCAGGATTCCCAGATCCCCATCAGTATTGTGACTTTTCCTCTCCAATATCACCAAGCCCTGTAATGTTTTATCATAAGAGGTTGCAGGTCTCATGATACAGGTAGTTTCTGTTATTCATCCCTGTCTTCCTCACTCAAATCTGATCTCCTTAAGGACAGGAATCCTGGCAAATCCAGCTTTGTGTCTTTATCACCCAGCACAGTGAGTGGTACACGAAATAAAGACTACCAGGTGGATGGGTGGGTGGATGGATGGATGGATGATGGATGGATGATGGGTGGAAGGATGGATGGGAAGGAAAGGAAGGAAAGAAGCATTCCTGGTATTCATAAGATGAATAATGACAGCATTTGCAGTTTTCATGAAAGACAGGGGCCGCAGATACTTCTCTCCTGAAAAGCTCCTTTTGAATATAAATGTAACCACCACAGCCCAGATTGTAAATTGTGAAAAGATCAAAAGCTTTAACTGAAGCCCACTTTCTTTTTTTCTTTTCTTTTCTTTTTTTCCTTTTTTCTTTAGACAGGGTCTTGCTCTGTCGCCCAGACTGGAGTGCAGTGGTGCCATCTCAGCTCACTGCAACCTCCGCCTCCTGGGTTCAAGTCATTCTCATGCCTCAACTTCCCAAGTAGCTGGGATTACAGGTACACACCACCAAACCTGGATAATTTTTTTTGAGATGCAGTGTTGCTCTGTTGCCCAGGCTGGAGTGCAGTGGCACAGTCTCGGCTTGCTGTAGCCCCTGCCTCCTCGGTTCAAGCGATTCTCCCACCTCAGCCTCTCGAGTAGCTGGGATTACAGATAGCTGCCATTACGCCCAGCTAATCTTTGTATTTTTAGTAAAGATGAGCTTTCCCCACATGGCCAGGCTGGCCTCCAATGAAGACCAGCACGGTTACCGTCTGTGGGAAATCAGCTCATGTAGCTGGACCTTTTCATCAATGCCCCTTTCCTGTACTGTCCCTGGAATTGCGAGGTGTTTCCCCTGTCTGGTTGCCCTTGCTTTCCCACTCTTTTCTTGAGATCACTGCCTTTTTTCTAGGGGTGTATGGCATTGGCTTCCAAAACCCATGCTTCTGGGTGGGGCCAGATCTCAGCCTGACCTGATGTCTGAGCAAGGGTGGGGCTGGCACAATGAACAGATACAACGTGTTTGGTAGGTGTAGGAGGCTTTTAGGGTACCAGGCTTTCAGCCACTCTGCCTCAATAATTAAATAGTCCCTCCTCCCCCAGTGACTCATGGTGAGGTTGTAGGAATAAGAGGGAATTCACTTTTTGGCCTTCTTTAATATTATTCCTTTAAGGAACATTAGATATTATGATAGAAAAATCAAAAATCAAAGATGATATTCTACTTCAGATCTTTTTTAAAAGAGGGAAGGTATGAGTATAAAATCCCACTCAGTAAAAATACTCATAGCTACTTGGATTTAATTTTTTTTTATTTCAAGATAAATTTCAATTTCTCATTATTTAAATTCAGAAATCTTAGGCTGTCACCAACATTTCAGACAATTTACTGTTTTACAACATAATATTAATGATAATAAGACAACAGTATAGTGATCCTGAATCGTTCTCTAACTGTATGTCACATAAAAAATAATTGTTTAAAGGCCACGCCTGGTGGCTCACACCGGTAATCCCAGCACTTTGGGAGGCTAAGGCAGGCTGAGCTCAGGAGTTTGAGACAAGCCTGTGCAACATGGCAAAACTCCATCTCTACAAAAAATACAAAAAAATTAGCTGGGCGTAGTGGTGCACACCTGTAGTTCCAGCTACTCGAGAGGCTGCAGTGGGAGGATTGCTTGAGCCCAGGAGATCAAGGCTGCATGCCATAATCACGTCACTGCACTCTAGCCTAGGCGACAGAGCAAGATCCTGCCTCAAATAATGATGATGGTGATAATAATAATAATAATAATAATAATAATAATAATAATACTGGCCGGGCGCTGTGGATCATGCCTGTAATCCTAGCACTTTGAAAAGCCAAGGCAGGCAGATGGCCTGAACTCAAGAGTTCGAGACCAGCCTGGGGAACATGGTGAAACCCCATCTCTACTAAAATACAAAGGAAATTAGCCGGGCATGATGGCATGTGCCTGTAGTCCCAGCCACTCGGGAGGCTGAGGCAGGAGAATTGCTTAAACCCGGGAGGCAGAGGTTGCAGTGAGCCCAGATCGTGCCACTGCACTCCAGCCTGGGCAACAGCGAGACTCCATCTCTAAAATAATAATAATAATAGTAATAATGGTTTAGAAACAAGGTTTTTTTCATGGAGAAACTTCTTTTATGAAATTCTAAAATAATTCTGAAGGCTTTTCTCTCTTTCCCCATTGTCTTTCATTTTCCAATCAGATTGCAGACTTCCTTTTAGGCTTTTAGTCAGCAGTTCTGATATTCTTCAAATCCAGTATCCAGCTTTTGTGTCTTGGGGTTGGAGTCAAAGGCTCTGTTGTGAAGTTTTTCTGTTCTGCAGGAACCAGCATGCGCTTTGGAGAGTTCAGTGCCTTAGTGAATGCCTCTTTTCTATAACATCACCACTTTTTACAAGAGCTATATGGCACACATTCATTTTTCTCTATGTGTTTTTCTCTGATTCTAAAAGGAATATATGTTCATTTTAGACAATTTGGAAAATACAAAAACACTGTGAAGGAAAAAGAAGCACCAGCCACAGTCATACCCCTTAGGGATATGACTGATAATCCCTTCACCTAATTCCCCTCGTCTTGGTCTGTACAGATATGAGCCATAAATTCAAGGTCAGCCCTACACACAGATTTATATCCTGTTTTCTTCCCACTTTTTCTTTTATTTTGAGCATGTTCTCATGATATTAAGCATCCTCTCTGAACACGAAATGTTAATAGATAAATAATATTCCACCCTGTGGAACTACTTGAATTTAATTGTTCATCTACTGCTGGACGTTTAAGTTGTTTCTGTTTATCACAAGCATGAATAGTGGTTGTTCATTGTTAGTAAACCTTCATGCATGTCTCTGGCCATGTACATCCGCTCCTATAACTTTGTAAATTGAGGTTTATTGTACGAGCAATAAAACACACAGACCGTTAGTGTACATACTTACATATGGATACACCTATGTGATATGCCGCATGAAAGTCTCCTTTTACATTTCCCTGTACATTAATTTTGCATTTGTTTGTTTGTGAGTATTCAAATACAAGCAGTTGCCAGGGACTTTTCATGTATGATCTCATTTTATGCTCATGGGCACTCTCTGATGGAGATACAGCTGTCCCACCTATCCACTTGAGAACTTTAACACTCTCAGCACCTGAATAGCTTGCCCAAGGTCATATAGCAAGTCAGGGTGAAGTCAGAATTGGATTCAAGTTTTGCCTGCACACAGAACTTTAATTCTATATATTTTCTCTTAGATAATTAAAAATAAAAGCTGCCAATATCCTTTGATAGGAAACCTTTGGATTTCATTTTGTTTGTTTTTCCCTTTACAGCTACACTTAGGGGTCAGTAACTGACCACATTCCTTCTCCTGGTTGTAGCTTATGTTTAAAATCAGCAGGGAACTGGCATTGCTGCCTTCTGGTTTTGCTCATGCATTTTGCTCAGGGCTGGAAGGCACCGTTGACTGTCATGGAGTTACAAGCCCTCACCTACCCACACACCCCGCCCACAGACTCAGGCTTTCCCCAGTTCTTTTACTGCAGAGGAGCACTTCTGAGCACAGAAGCTGATGACAGCCACTTAGCAAGTTGTCTGGGGCTCTGCTGCCAAAGCACAGGGAGAGACAACTTCAGTTAAGGTGCACAATTTAGACTGGGGACATAGAGAAACTTCTGGTCCATTTTTCCAGCCTGCCTAATTTACAAAGATGACACTGAGCCCAGTTGTCTGCCTGGAGAGACAGGCCATTAAGAGCAGGCCTGAGCCTGGAACCCAAGGATGTCTGCCTCCCAGCGTCTCATCAGATCAGTGGACACACACTTGGGGTAGACGGCCCGGGCCTGTCAGATGTCACATTGCCTCTTGAGGACACAACCTGATTAAAGGCAGTCAGGTTGAATAGCATCCCAAGTGCATTCCCACTGCTGGGAAATTTAACAAGACAGGAAAAATTGTCTTACTCAGAACTCCTCAATGTATGTTCTTAAGAGGACTTCTAGGGCAAGGCGTTTGGGGTAGGATGGGGTGAGGACTTGTCAGCCCCTCAAGGAGCAGGCTAGATTAGGTAATCTATGAACTGCCATCCAAGGTATGTGACCAATTAACCCCAGGGCTCTGGTTCACTGCATGGGTTGTGCAAGTTTGGGGCCAGCATGGCAATAGGGCCATCTGCCCCCAGTAATTCAGACAGAGCAGCAGGGTTTGAGGCCTGGTTTAAGTATGACAAGTTGCCCTCTTTCTATGCCAGCCCCCTTATTCCAGCCCAGGGCCCGTGTGTGCCCAGGAGGATGTGCCTTCTTTGGGTCCTTTCATCCTCTCTGGAAGTAGAGGTGTTAGGAGGCTGGTCACCAAACCACCTGCGCCTCTCAGCTAGTCCCTATCTTCTCGGTGGAGCTGATAGGCATGATGACAATACCACCTTGGGGAAGTGGAGAGAATTAAATATGTTAGTGGCTACAGAGTATGTACAGTAGTGCCCAGCCCAGTAAATGGTAACTACTGGCTTATATTTTCTTCCCGACTGTTTCTGACCCTTAATTCTTCGACATTCCATTTTTCTTTGTTTCTCTGGTGCCTTTCACACTGTTACTCTGATAGAAGACTTACTGTGCTCTCTGTGAAATTTGTATTATTTTACTTAGAGTTAAACTTCCTCCCATTTTTTTCATGTTTTTCCATAATAGTTTGCATTTTTCTGTTATACGACTTAAAGCCTTGCTGTAAAAGTTGCAGTCTCTCACTAGACAATGCTCCTGGAAGGGAGGATCTGCTGGATCCCCAGTGCTTAGCCAAGATTCTGGCCTAGAGCAGGTGCTAGCAAATGCTTATTGAGTCAATAATTTTCCTTACAAATAACCCTTAGAAAGACAAGGTCACTGGTGGCTGGGGGATGTCCTCAAGTAATCCACAGAGACACTTCTTTGCAAAATCATGTTATCACTGTCAGTGGCCACCCCTTCCTTCTTTCCCCTGGACTGCCTTCTGAAGTCCTTTTCTTTATTTCCTTTCCTTTTCTTTCTTTTGTTTTCTGAGACAGGGTCTCATTCTGCCACCCAGGCTGGAGTGAAGTGGCACAAACATGGCTCATGCAGCCTTGACCTCCTTGGCATATTTTATCCTCCCACCTCAGCCTCCTGAGTAGCTGGGTCTATACGCATGTGCCACCATGCCCAGCTAATTTTTGTATTTTTGGTAGAGATGGAGTTTCACCATGTTGCCCAGGCTGGTCTCGAACTCCTGACCTCAAGCAACCTGCCTGCCTTGGCCTCCCAAAGTCTTCGGGTTATAGGCGTGAACCACTGCACCTGGTCTGAAGTCCTTTTCTTACCATAAGTGATTTCCTCTGCTGCAGATGAAAAAAAAAAATAATGTTCTTCTTCCCTCTCTTCTATTCCTTTGCTGCAAAGGCAAAGAGAGGAGAAGATGCCAGGGGCAAAACATGCATTAAAGACATCTGTTTTCTCTTTCTAGCCTAGGACTTGGAGGTGGTAAGAAACCAGCCTGTGTTTTTTTCCTTCTGGTTTGTAGCATCTCTAAGAAAGGGATAGAAAGTCAGCATTCCTTATTTGTTGAACTGGCTGCTAGTATTAAGGATGTGAGGCACCATGGGGTCAGTGGAACTTGCCTACCTCAGCGCGTTAGAGCTCATGTCAACCCATCTTCTCTCACCCTTCTGGTGTGAGTCAGTCTTCTGGGAAATTTGGATTTCATAGCTGGGCTACTGGTAGAATTGACTGCTGTCACAGATTAAAGGAAAAAGAGGTGTTTAGTCATCTCAATAAATGTACGAAAAGCTTTTGATAGAAATTTGATACCTATTCCATCCAAATTTTTTAAAAAGTTCTTTCCAATGTGATGAGAGGACCTGATAAAGGGCATCTACCAAAAACATCCAGTGTACATCCTGAATGATAAAACATGCAGAAATACGGCAAAGGTGCCCAACTTCACCACTTCTCTTTAGCATTGCATATTGGGAGTCTCAGCCACTATGACCCAACAGGGAAAAGAAATAAGGGGTATACAGATTACAAAGGGAAGAAGTTTCATCTTTTTCAAACCATATGGTAGTCTATGTAGAACACCCAATATAATCTAAATGACTATAACTATTCTGTGAATTCAAAAAGTTTGATGGATACCAGTTTGGTAGTATTGCTAAGTACTTGCAACTTCTTAGTAGAAAATGAAATGTAAAAGATTTCATTATAAAAACTAAGAAACTCAAAAATCTAATAACAAAAGCATGAGATGTGTATAGAGATAACTTTAAAATTTTTTTGAAAGCCAAGAGAGAATGACTAAATAAATGACAATATAAATGAATACTGTAAAAATGGCAGGTTTCCCCAGATTAATATATTAATTCAGTACAATTTCAACAAAAGCTTCAAAAAAGTTTTTCACAGGATTTAACAAGCTAATCCTAAGGTTCTTGCAGAAGAGTAAAGGGCCAAGAAAAACCAAGACAAAGAATAAAGAAGGTAGTCTTGCCCAATTAAATAGGTTTTTTTAATAAAGATATTTTTTAAGTATGGTATTTTTCAGAGATCAACAGGTCATATTTGGTTTATCTACCCTCTAGCCTAGGAGCACATCAGAGCTATATTTCAGAGGTGGCATTGCCAGTCAGTGGGAGGAGGAAGCTAAGTGAGTTTACTGTGCTAGGATGACGATTTTTCATACATGGAAATACTAAAGTAGATAGCTTTCTCATATCTCACAACAAAAATAAATTCCAGATGGATCTAAAACCTAAATGTGAAAGGCAAAGTTTAAAAATGTTTAGAAGAGAAACAGGCAAATATTTTTATTACCTCAAGGAGGGAAAGATTTCTTACACAAGACACACAAAAAGCACAAAAGATAAAAGGAAAAGATTAATAATTTCATGACATAAAATTTTAAACTTATGAATGACAGTAGAAACCATTTTTAAGAGGTGGAAAAACAAGCCCTTCACTGGAAGAAGATATTTGCAACATGTAACAAACTAATTCAGGCTACCCAAAGACCTCCTAGGATTCAGTAAGAAAATCACTAACAAACCAGTGGAAAGATGGTCACAGTATAGGCAAAAGCTCTTTGCAGAAGAGGAAAACTGAATAATCCATAAACATGAAAAGATGCTCAATTACTAATCAGGAAAATGCACATTAAAGCCTCCAAAAGCAACCATTTTACAGCCAACAGATTAGTTAACATGTTGACATCTGACAAAACTGAGAGGAAGCACTGAAGTAGAACCTCATACCTGGATGGCAAGTTTTAAATTCAGATGGAGCTGCAGCGTCTAGCAAATCTGAAGACCACCCCCTACCCAGCAACTCCATTCTGGTTTTCTACTCCGGAGATACTCATTTATTTGTGCAAGAAGATGCACCAAGGATGTTAATCACAGCATCTGTGATGGGAAAAAAAAAAAACCTGAATTATCCATCTATAGGAGATGAATACATACTTTTTTTTGGTACATATAATCAATGTAATTTGGAGTGTCTCTCAGAATGATAAGGATCAATATGGGTAAACCCCAGAAGTATAGTGGTGACTGCAATGAAGCCATTTATAAAAGAAACTTTTGTATGTATATGAAGTTTAATTATATGCAATACATATGTGTAGGTAAAAATATGCAGGTAAAAAGGTAGATATTGGCCAACTCCTATAGTCCAACCTAATACACATATAATATAAACATTAAAAGGGAAGGGAAGTTTGTTTTCCAACTTCACAATATCGATTGCCTTTGGAGAGGGTGGGAGAGGAATGGAGTCAGTTAAAACCTACAAAGGGAGTTTCCAGTGTGTCTGTAAAATTTGATTTAGCACACGAAACTGGAGCATGTGGCAAAATATGAATACTTGTGGAAGCTGAGTTGTGGGTACTTGGGTATTTTTCACTTTATTCTCTGTACCTTTCTCTGAGTTTAAAATATGTCATAAGTCACAAAAAAAGAAAAGAAAAGAAATTCATTGACACGAAAGGTCAGTGGCAGAGTGCATGCAGATGTGGTTCATGTACGTTCTTGTTCTCCTTTTGTGCCTCATTCTCAGACAAAAGGCAAGATGGGTGCAGTCATTTCTGGCCTGGCCATGGAATGCAACAATAGCCAAAGGAGGAGGGGGGCTTCTGGTGTCTCCTGGAAGAGTGAGGGACCATCTTTCTCAGAAGCTCCTAGAAAACTGCTTTAGTCTCATTGGTCCAGAGTAGGTTACATGTCCAATCCTAAACCCAATTATGGGGCCAGGAGAATGCCAGCAGTTGATGGCTGACGCCTGAATTCCTAAGCCAATCATGCACAAGGGGATTGGATTACTCATAGACCTGATAGGTCCTTGCAAGAAACTGTTGGTGAAGATTGGGTAAGTTGTGTAGGGGGCAGGGATGGATATGTAAGAAAGCTAGCTTTCTGTTAAAAAGAGGAGAGGGAAAATGGATGCTGAGAAGGAAACCAACCCAACAATGTCTACCAAAGGAAAGATTGTCAGAGGTGAGATCCAAGTGTAAGGGAGTGTTGAAATCTATGTCATCAGATTGCTTTCTTAAACAATTGAATTAATTTTCATTTCCACCAGTGATGTTGAGCCATACCCAGCCTGACCCACCAGCAGTGGGATTTCTCACCTATCAGATTGGTAAAAATTAAAAAGTGTGACAGCCATAGCGTATTGTTGCTGTGATTTGCGTTTCCCTGACAACCCCTAAGGTTGGGCATCCTTCTTTGTGTTTGTTGGCCATTTGAATATGCTCTTTTGTGGACTATCAATTCACGTCTCTTGCCAAAATAAGAATTCTTGTCATCAAGCTTTTAGACTGCATAGGATTTGAATATGTTTTAAAGACATCCTCTGAGCTGGGAGGTGAAAAGTGATTATCCATATCTGGAAGCAGCTTGGTGTGTTGGTAGTTAGAATTATTCAACAACTAAGATACCCAAGGTTCTTGTCCTCAGTACTCTGCCCTAGTCACTTGTCACGAGGCCCAAAGAAGGAAGGCAACCTGCCTATATGTAAAATGAAAGGCCTGCACTATTATTTATAAGAGGTTTCCCAGCTGTGTTACTTCGTGCTACTGCTTTGGACAGGATTGAAGACCTGTCTGTCCTTGACTCTCTGGAAATTCAAGTGTTTCCCTCCTACCTTGTAGTGACCCTTCACTGAATAAGGCAATCTCTGTGGCTAAAGCCCGCCATTCTGGGCAAATTGGAGTCTTTGACTCAACCTGTAGTGCTCAGCAGGGTTTTTGTTCCATCTTGGATTTCTCAGTCAGGAAAAAAAAGCTTTTGCTCATTTCAGCCTTCCCTCCTTGCTCCAAGTTGTTCCATGTAGGGTACGGGTGGGAGATTCTGGTTCTAGAGGTAGAAGAGAACTTTATTTATATCTTCAAAGCAGCCCTATAAAAGCACAGCCTGACTTTAGGGCCAGTGTTTGATTTCAAAGCAGCAAGGCAATAAACTTTCATCAAGTTACCTGCAACAGACTTTCATCAAGTTACCTCCAATGTTTACTTGCAAATTTTGGAAGAAGCCTGTTAGTGTTTGAGGATTGTGAAAATCCACTTGGCATCATCTTTATTGCATCTGGACAGGAAAAATGCAGGTTGTGAAAGTCAGCTGGCTGACACATGCTGGGGAAGTGTTTGGGAATGGATATGATGAGGGGATTTCTCCAGGTTAGGAAGCTAACTCCAGTGCTCCTGAGTACCTAGAAGTAGGCAGGAAAGAGCAGAGTGCCAGCTGCCCTCTTCTCCCCACATGGCTGTGTGTCCAGGGCACATTAAATGATGGGCCAATCCTACCAAGGGTAATGCCTACCTTCTTGCCTCCCACAACTCCTAGACACAACCCTGCTGTTGGTTTAGGAACTTCATGGAGCTGAGTCCTTTCTACAGCTTGGAGAAAACCTTCTTCCAAGTTCCTACCTTCCTACAGACTAGGACATGTAGACAATTCCAGTAATGTGCAACCCACAAACCTCACCATTCTGCAGCCAATATGTAAACCTCCCATCTTAGTGTTACTAAAGCATGCCACTCAGAATGGCAGATGGCAGGTCATTCCAACCAATAGGTGTGGGTTTCTGGGACAGACTGTCCTCTCAGGAATTTGCTGTCTTTTCCTTAGTGGCTATAAGGACAGAGGAAACCAGAGAAGTCATTTTTGTGGTATTTCATGAACATGTATAGTGCTCTTATTTTCCTGGTTTTAACGTAATAAGACTTGTTGCTTTATGTTTTCATTTATTCTTCTTGATAAATCAAAGTCGTTATTTGTATACAGTGGTTTCCATTGAATCATTATCCAGCACACATTTCTAGACATGTGTAGTCAGTTTCTCAAGGCAGGGTTCAGTTATGATACCTACAAAAAGTGAGACCCTTTAACTTGGTTCTCTCCAAAGCTTAAACTCATATTGTTCATTATAACAGATGTCCACAGAGTGTGCACCATGTCCAGATATCTGTGCTCAGCACTGGATTGATTCTGATCAATCAAAAGGTGATTCTGCCCCATTATTAATGATTTAGAATTTGAGATCTTAATAAAGAAGAACAAAGATGATATTTTAACTTATCTTACCAAATACATTATTTTTGGATATTTTGTTTTTCACATTGGTAGAGTTATCTTTTTTCCTTTTCAAATCCAATCATGCTTTAAAAACGTGAGGAAGGAGACTCTGTGTCCTTCTTAAAACCAACTCCAGCTTCCTCATTGCCTGCAGGATAGAATGAAAATGCCTTAGCCTGTGTGGTGCTTCCCAGGCAGGCAGCCTCTTCTTCTGGGCCTAAGCACTTTGGACTTGTCACCCTTCCCAGTCACACTGTGCTTCTGTGTACCCCACGAGCTGACTGCTGTGCTGGGAAAGTCCCTCCAGCCCCAGCTGCACAGGCTGACCAGTTCCCTCACACATCACTATCCAGCCCCAAGGGCCAACCCCCAACTGAAACCTTTCGGTTTCGGTTAATATTTCTTAATATTTCTGCGCCCATATTAAGCATTCTTAATATTTCTGCGCCCATATTAAGGATTCCTCTACAACCTCCTGCAACTTGTTCAGACCTTCATGAGAGCACCCTAGGCTGATGTTCTCTGCTCACCTTCTTTTTTGCTCACTGGCCTGTGAGTTCTTTGAAGTTAGAAGCCATCATTACTTTCATCTGTATTTCCAGCATCTAGTTAAAAAAAAAAAAAAAAAAAAAAAAAAAAAAAAAAAAAAGAAGCCTCTAAAACAAATCACTAGAATATACACGCTTATATCTATACCTCAGTGATGAACTTCAGGCTATATCAAGTGATCATTCATTCATTTGTTCATTCATTCTTCACTAGAGGGACTGTGTTCTTGCTTTCTGCTAGCACTGGATGTTAGATGAGGTCCTAGGAATCCCAGACACTCTTAGAGCCTCTACTTGGCAGAGATGGAATTGAAGGTTAATAGACATTTTATGAGACTTTGTTGTAGAGTCACATTAATTTAGGGTTGATTATTTTTTAAACTTCTAACCTCCATTACTCCCCAGAATTGAACCCAGATGAGTTCTCCCCTGTCACTCCGAACTTGTTTGGAGGAACTAGAAAACCATGCAGATTCTCAACACTTTTTATTCATGATTTTAAAGGCAAATCTGGATGTGCTATTACACCAAGGTGTTTTTAGCTTTCCTAAATGTCCTAATTGACGTCAGATTTTTATGAAAACATTCAAAAGCCTATGATTATTATTACTCTGGCTACTGTTTATTTATATTTACCGAGTACTGAGCAGAAAAAGAATCACCAAAGTTTTTCTATTTAATCATCTTCTAGACAAATGATATAAAAAAATAGGGAAGTGGCTCATTCTCAGAGGTTCCTTGGCCCTCAGCCAACCATGAAGTCCCCAGTCACAGCCGCCCTGAGCCTCTCTGTGGGAAGGGACTTTCAGCCCAGGAAAGAATGAGTTTCTGCTGGTGATCTGCCAAGTGCAAGTGGTTGAGTCCACTCTACACATCTGGTTGGGGGTTTCCAAAGTGCTGGCTGGTGGAGCCTTTATGCATGTGAGGGGGTGAATGGTGGAGACTTCTGGACCCCTGCCCAGGAAGCCTTCCAGGTAGTAAATTAACATCACCCATATTATACTGTCCACTTTTTTCTCTCAAGTGTTTAAACTCTAGATCTCCAAAGTGAGGTATACACAGCATAATCCAGTGTGGTGCAGGAAAAATACAGACCATTAGACTAGAACAGTTCTATTCTCATACATTTGATAATGGACTTAACATGTAAGTAGTACATGCAGCCACTTTGTGAATAAATATGCATATGTCCGTGTTATGATCACAGTCTCTCTTTTACCATTGAGGTCATGTGCTCAAACAAGTTTAGAGACTACTTTGTTAGCCAGTCACCATTAATCTAGGACAGAGAAGGTTAATTTTTGGTGGAATGGATGAAAATCTTAAGAGACTTTAAACTAAGTATCAGTTTTATAATCAAGTATGATCATCTTCCTCACAGCATTGTATGGTATGTTGGTGTGAACTTAGTAGCCCTTGGGTTATTTCCTGCAGAAGTCTAAGGGTGTAAGATGACCTATTTTCCATATATTGTTAGCCTCTGTATGTGCATAAAAGAATGAAGGACTTTCTAAAGGGGGTACAACACAGCTAGTGTTATCATTGTATATGATACAAAAATGGCAGAGGGAGAGGGTCAAGGGGACTGCCATTAATATTTTGCTGTTTCAGTATTCTTTCTATAAGTATTTCCCTACATTGTTGGTTCACCAAATTATGATTAAGTTGAACAATGTTTTATAACTTAGTTTTTTTCACTATATATTTTTCCTTGTCAAAGGGTAAGAATAAGATAATCGGTTAATGATTGTGAAGGTCATTTTTGGTGGTTTGACCTCTTAGTTCTGAGACTCAAACCCTGGAAAGTCTGCTGTCATTGCTTGCACTTGCTTTGTAAATCCAAAAGCCCAAGTGCTTTGCAGGCAGAGTTACAGCCTCCACATGCACCATGATTCAGGTGGACCAGGGAGTACCTTCTTCTTTTAGTACTAAAAACACTGAGAAAACTGTATGGAGAAGAGAAGTCTTTGAAAGATGCATATGGACTCGACTTGAACCTGGAAGTCCTCCCAGCCAGGTGGGACCGTAGGCTCCCCAGGCTGATCTGTAACCAGCTGTGCCAAGCAATGACCTGCTTCTTCCAGTTCCAAGTTCTCCATCAAAAGAATTCTGGCTGCTTCAGAGAAGATTCTTGTCCCTCTATCCCCACCCCAGACATAGGCACTAGGTAATATTGAGCGTGAAATACGCTTCCATGGGTATCCTTTGATTCCAACAAAACAAAAATCTTGTACAGGAAAATAAAGCATGAAGGTACTTATGCCACCATTAGTAACTTAGTAACTGCCACTATTATTAACAGAACACCATTAATGGGTACCACTAAGGTCCATGGCATAGACAAAGTAGGCTGCCCATCATGAGCAGTTCCCTGGCAATCACTGAAATTCACCCCTTTTCCCACTCCAGCAGGCTCATCAGAATGCAAGGGATGTGATTATATGGATAGACCTGGCAATGATATTTTTAGAAGCAAGTCTTATTCTTAAAATTTTAACACTTTATTAACTCTCATTAGTTTCAAGTTACTGTGTGATACGGCACTGTGCCTCAAAAATCTGGCTGTGGATGATATCTTCTGATTACCAGTGTTCACCGCTGATTCTCTGTAACTAGTGAAACCTGCTCCATCTCCACAGGGAGGGACTTAGGACCTAAAGAAACCTTGTTGGATTTTTGCAACTCAGCTGGGGTCCACAAGTATTGTTAGCATCCGCATTTTTTACGTACCATTCAGTTAATAGCATGGACATGGTTGCGGAAAGCCGCTGATGCCCTTCCCTCTGTTAAGCATCAGGTTCCCAGGATCAACGGAGCAAGAGGGTCTTATTCAGTCTTCAGAGTGGTCTCTGGGTTCCACCTTTGTTAACCAAGGGAGGCTTATGGCGGGGGTTGAGGAGGTGAGCCAGCCACCACACAAGCAGTTTTATACCCTGTGTGACTTCCTTAGTTATCTGTGGAATGCAGTTTGGCAGGAAGGTTCTGACTTGCAAATAATTCAAGTTTTATCAGTCCTCTCTCATGGCCAGTCCCTCAATTTTAATGTTTAGAGCAATCCAAGAGGTCTTCGGTGAATGGTCGTTTCAGTTCTGTGTAAATACTTCTGAATTGGAACATTTCTCTATGAACCGCCTGGATAAACAAAGGGTCCAGTGTATTGGGGTTTGTTGGTATTTTTACCAAGTTTGTTGAGCCAGCCTTCTTCATACCAGTCCATTCTTGGAATTCTAAACATGACTAATGGCAGACATCTGAATGCTACCTATAAGCACAAAGCTTTTGTAATCTAATTCCTTTAGTGAAGACCCTAGGCTTGTGGTCCAAAAGCTGTTGGTGAGGAAATTGCTTTCTGGGCTTAGCCTGGGGGATTTTCCTTGTCACAGTAGGATGTGCAGAAGTGAGTTGCTGCCTGAAAGCAGTGTTGGGAGGTTTGAGGTTGCATGTGATTGATTAGTAATGTCTTCCATGGGCAGAGATGGGAGTGATGACCTGCTGTCAATCTGTCACCCCCAGAGCCAACCTACCAATATAAGGTCTTATCCCACTAACACTTGAAGCCAGCCCCTGGGGGCTTCACAGCAACTTGGTGAGGGGTCCTATTAGTGAGGGACTTACCTGAGATCACTAAGAATGAGCCTCTGACCTCTGAGCAATGTCTGACCAAAGCATTTCCTCTTTCCCAAATGGAAGATGTCTTTTCTACCTTGGAGCCTGTTTGCCTGGGTTTTCAAGGTCATTTCAGCAGTGCAAAAACTCTGCAGTTCTATGAAATGTCTTCCAGATCCAAGCCCTGAGTTGATTGCTGTTCTGTAGGCAGAACTGTCGGGTTTGATCAGGGCTTCCCCCACAAACCTTTCTCTATCAAAGATAAGAACTTTTAATACAGATTAAACCCCACAGCAGCAAATTCCAGGAGACTGTCTAGGTTCATCACTTGTATTAGAACATGATGGCATCAAAGTATTGACTGGGACTTAGAGATGTTAAACAGAGATCTTCTGGTAATAGTTTTTATAAGAGGATTTGATTTGGGGATAAAATTGATGATTTTGGCAAACTTGTGTCTTTGTACTAACTTCTTTACAACTAGAGTAAGTAAGTAGATATTTTTATTTTATTCCTTTGTAATGAATAATTTTATATATCATTATATAAAGTCCCTCTTGGCTCTCATCAGAGAGATTTTTCCTGCCTTTAAAGGAATTTTATGTATAATTTCATTCAATGTTGTTTTTTAGTCTTCACATTTTAAGCATGACTTAACCCTCACAGGTTGGAATGCTTAATCCAATTTCAAGTATCAACTCTAGTCCACTCAGAAATCAACATATCATTAAACCACTGAGATTCACATGTCAAAATACAAGGGCCAATGGTGGAAGGGCGTCTGTCTACATGATGTGCTCCTTGGACCATGCTAAGTGGAGATTACCGAAGTGTGGAGAAGAGAGCGTTTGGTGGGGACATTGGCACCCTCTGGGTGTCTTTACATTTCTGTTACATCCGCACTGGTGCCTGTCACAGAGGCGCAGTGAGTCAGCACAAGGTGCTGTAGAACAGGCCATCCTGATCAGAAAGCCAAAGTGGGCCCATTTGTTTCTTGGGACTCTCAAAGGGCACAGCCCCCCCACCCCCACCTTTAGAAGTAAGTCGTTTGACTTGCTGGAACAATGGTGTGCAAAGAACCTCTCTGTTCAATTGGTGCAGTGCGATGCCAGGGGCTCAGCTGACTTAAGCACTGTTGAGCTGCGGCCTGACACCACTGTCTGTCTTCTGTCCCTCCCTGCCGGCCTCTCCCCAAGCTCAGCGCAGTGTCCTGCACCTGGTGGGGACTCAATACAGTTTTGTTGAATTGAAATGGGTCCTTCATTGCTGGTCCTTATATCCCTGCCCCAGGGGTGGGACCATCACAAAGGGCCTTCCATGGCGCCATTGACGGCTCTGAATCAGTCATTAACACATCCTCAGACGTCTCCAGTATTGATGTGGCTGCTCACTCCACCCCTCGCCAGTCAGCACATCTGCACTGTCACTGGCACAAAGGACAGAGCCAAGGAGGCCCTGGTGGGAGCCTGATATAATTCCCCAACAAACCCCTTACTGTCTGCACAAGGCTGCTGATGCAACAAGCTTCACGCATCTGCGGCTGTGGAAATGTGTTTCGTCTTGAGCTTTAGGTCAGTGTTAATATATTTTTATTAATAAGCCTCTGCAGGGTGTGGGATATGAAATCAGCTTTAGAACTCTATGATGTCTCATGGAGTTGTCTGGCTGATTCCCACCTTCACTTTACAGAGAAGCAAATGGAAGTGTGATCCAAAATGAAATTTGATTTTTTTTTTTAAAGGGGTGAAGACTGTGTCTTTTCTGACTTTCAAAGAAACCGAGCAAATGCAAACTGGACTCCATGATAACACATTTAAAATCATTTGTTGAGCTCTTCTTTGCTCCAGGGAATAAGAGGAGGAGGGGGAAGTTTCAGGTTTCAGGGGAATGCCAGCCCATGTCAAGGGTCAAAGAAGCTGTGTGTCTTAGGTCTCAGCACAGATCCAAGAAGAAGCCAGGAGAGGAAGAGGAACAGGAGCTGGAGAGAGGCCCATCAAGGAAAATGGCATGGCCTCCCCTTCCCCAGGACTTAGCTCTGAGTTTCACTGATGGGAACTTTTGAGGTTAATTTATCAGTAGGTCCCTAATCCCTCCTTACCCCAAGATAGCAAAGGAAATGGTGACCACAGAACACCCACAGAGGGAGAAACAGGAGACCTGTGTTTATCCAAATGAGTTTAGTCTGCAATTAAATGTTTTCAGGCCAAAACTTCTGCCTTGTGGTTCAGGGTAACTGGGGCCCGGTGGGAGCTTCCTGTTTAGGATGGGCTTCAAGCAGCTGCCATTCCTCCACTGTCCCTTGGGCCTGCATCACACATCCAGAGCAGTATCCGCCTAGCAAGGAGCGAATTCTCTATGTCCAGGTGCTCTAGGGAGAGACATGAACTGTAGAGAGCAACTGCCTTGCAGCCCTCCCAACCTGGTGGAAAACCAAGACCACATTTCCTCTTTTACCATCTACCCCATCCCACTTGAATCAGTTCCCCAGCCATGAAGCCTTCCACCATGCTGGGGGACATTTCAGTGTTTTGCAGACCTATCCTGCCTGAGTCCCATGCCAATCCTTTGCCCTGCATGCCTGCCCTGCCTGCCTGAGGGGCCCTGCTGGTCCCTGGCTCATCCCCCTGCAAGAACAAGACCACCAGCCTCCCTGGCTCTGGGAGTGGCCTGGTGGGAGGGGAGAGGCTGTGCATTCTTTGACTGAGAACACACTCCACTAGCACAGCCGAGATCAGCCTGTCACATTTAAACCCAGGTCCGCATTGCAGCTGTTAAAAACAAGGGACTAGTAACAGGTAAATGGAGAAGGAGACACCAGATACAGACCCTGCCCCTCCACAGACAACACCCACTGAGCACCTCTGCCCACTCCTGCCCTCCCAAGAGGTGGAGGATGCCTATTTTCCTTTCTGCCCCACCTGGAGGAATGACCAGCCTCTGAGACACTAGCTTCCCCTTGCCCAGCAGCCTACCCTTCAAGTCCTCACTTTCCTGTACCAGCTCTGGCAGTATGAAGTTATACTCCCTCCAAGAAATACTCCACTCCTGATACGAGAGCTGGCCTTGTCCTCATTCCCTTACCAGCCGAGCACCACTGGCATACAGCACATTGCTGTGTGAAGGACCTTTTGGCACAAGAACTCTCCCATCAATCTCACTGACTGTCACTTTTCAATCTCCCCCTTTTAAGGTTGACTTAGCTCTCAGGTGGCCAGCGTATTCCTCAAGTCTGGGTCATTTAGTCAATAGAAAAGCATATGTGTGTGTGCAGTGTCCAGAGTCCAGGCCTCCTGTAAGGAACTTCGGCCAGTGCAGGGCTTGGTTTGCCACCTTTCCCAGGGTCCTCAGGGTTTCTACTCTTACCCCTGTGGCCAGTTGCCTGAACGAGGAAACACACCCATCCACACATATAGCTGAATCCCTGTACTAGAGCCAGCAGTGGTGTTCTATGGCATAGCCTCAGCCACGTTCCTATAAAGGAACAAATGCAACTCACAACCCAGCTAAGATCTTAAACTAATAAAAAGACACCTGCTGTCATACACTGTTTTTGTAATCACATGGATCAAAATATTCTTAATTCCAGCAGCCTTTTGTTTAAGAGTACTGACCTGATTCTAGAGCCTGACCCCTGGCTCTCCTTCATCCTGGCCACTCTAGCGGTGAACTTTCCTCTTCCTGATGAGAAATGCTCTCAGAGAGTCCATGCCCCTTATTACACAGTGAATAGGAGGCAAAATCAGGATTGAATGCGGGACACTGATTTTCTTCCACAGTTGGGCAGATGTCTTTCAAAATAAGGAAATTATTTGCCTCAAAGATCCTTCCACTGGCATCCAATCTTGGAGCCATTTGGAAGCTGAGAGGTAACCTGATGCAGTGTCTGAAAAGAGAAGCTTGAAGTCCAGCCAAGCTTGGTTTGAAGCCTGACTCCAGGTTTTACCAGTTGAGGGACTATGGACAAGTTTTTGAACTTTTCTAGCCCATTTTCTGATTCGTACCTTATCTGTACAAGTGGGACAATAATACTGCCTCTTTGGGATCATGGCAATTAGAGATGGTAAAGATAAGGCACCCAGCAGTGCACAGCCCGTGGTAGGTGCTCTCAGTGGTAACCAACTCTCCCACCCCTGTGTTTTAGTGTTTGGATTTGGACTTACAAGAATATTTTAATTCAACTTAATGTTTTTGTATGAGGGAAAGTCCAAGTTAATAATTCAAGGCTAAGGGAATCTAAGCCAAAATTGGATGTCCGAACACAAGACTCATCTTCATACAGAAGCTGACCTTTTCTAACTCTCCTGACTGAGGGATTCAGGTCTTCGCACCACCACTACCCTCACGTGCAGAACAACCCCAGAACCCTGTTCATTTGTTTCTCACTTCCTTGGAATAAGCTCACATTTGCTCCATGACACTCAGCTGCAAGAAATTCATTATCATGTTTTTCTAAATTAAACACATGAACATGTGTTCCTTATTAAATAATATAATAAAGAGGGCTCACAAAACATCATGACTGGGCCAAATTAAAAATACGTGTGACTTCATGTCCCTGCTGACTTGTCATCTTGAGAGGCTGACAGCCACCTTGATGAGGTTGTACACATCCTGGAGGGTAGACCACAACCTCTGAGAAGGGCTCTCGTGGTCACTGCAATGTTGTGTACTATCTCAAGTTGATAATCCAGTGACATACACAGCATCCCTGGCTGCCATGCTGTCCCTCCCTGCCTGGTCAGGCCCCAGGACCTGCCCGCTAGCTCCTGTGGCAATGGCCCCTAGAATTCAGTCTCCAGCTCCCCAGGGCTTTTCTAGGAGTGCCAGGGAGCAAAGCCCAAGCCTCCTCCAATTACACATCCCTTTTCTCGGGTTCCCCTTTGCCTGTCCAAGCCTTTGAGATGCCACCTGCCTTACCTAGCTAGCTCTTTCTCTGTTGAGTTTGAAAATATAACCATCAGAAACCTCTTAACCTGTCTCCGGATGCCAAGAAGTCCCTTGCCTTCTGCTTCCCAGCTCACCCCCAGGAGAGGGGAACAAGAAACCCCTCTCATGCTTTCATGATCTTCCTGCTGGCCAAGATAAGGCAGCCAAGTTAATACTTTAGTCCAGGGATCCTGGACATAAGTTCATAAGAAATCTTATCAGAGGTCTCAGAAGCCTCACTGACTGGCAGCCCCTGTGTCTGCATCTGCCCATGTACAGGAACCTTCACGTTGTGTCCCTATAAGAATCACTCCCATTTTCCCATTGAAGCCTCACATCCCTGGGAGAAAGGTACACGGTAGGCAGCAGAGAGCAGCTTTAGATGTGACAGTGGCCCAGGGTCCAGCTTGGAACCACCTGACCCCACCAAACCCTAGAGTAGGTAAAGGGGACCCTCAGTGCTAAGGATCAAAGCTGGGGTGCTACAAGAGAGTTTTAAGGACAAACCCAAGATTTTGTAGATTGAAGCTGTTGAGGAGCCAAGGAAAATGAGCCAGTTTTTCCCACGGTCATGTCCAGCTGCCTGCTGTTGCGTCCCGCAGATGTGGGAGATGGTGAGCAAGGGGGTGAGATCCCACACGGACGGGGGCCTGGACACCAGGCAGGAAAAAAGAGCATCCGCAAGGAAAGGCAATTTGATTACCAGACAGTTCTGTTTAAACAGGATGGGGTAGGATATCAAGGGGGGAAAAATCAGTGCCCGGAAGGACGAAGGGATTTAAAAATAAAAGAAGTGACATTAAATCCAGAGAAGTAACCCTGCCTTCCTTTTCCAGTAAAGTGTTGCTTTTAAAAATCTGGATCTAACACACAGAGAAGGCAAATGGATCCTTCTCTACATAGCACTTAGGGCAGCTACTGCAGATTGATTGGGCTTGGCATCTAAGGTGAAATTTGAGGCCTAATCAACGCTCAGCGAGAGTCTTATAATTGATTGTTAATGTCTGCCAAGGGCACGAAAAGGAGGAGGATTTAATCAAGTACTGTGCATTTGCCATCTTTTCTAACCAGTATTTTTCAAATTCTCCTATCAGTTCCCAGCTACCCCAAAATATTTTCATTTAAACAAACAAACAAACAAAAGGCAAGCATAGCTGACTCTACTAAAGCAGTAGAGTAACCTGGCCATTCATTTAATCATTGATTCATTGATTCAGAAAGTTATTGCAGGGTTGGGCACTGTGCTCATGCCTGTAAACCCAGCACTTTGGGAGGCCTAAGCAGAAGAATCACTTGAGCCCAGGAATTCAAGACCAGCCTGAGCAATAGAGTGAGACCCCCATCTATACCAAAAATTAAAAAAATTAGCCAGGCATGGTGGTACACACCGGTATTCTCAACTACTTGGAACGCTAAGGCAGGATGATCACTTGAGCTCAGGAGGTGAAGGCTGCAGTGAGCCATGATCAGGCCATTGCCCTTCATCCTGGGTTGCAGAGTGAGACCCTGCCTCAAAAAAATAGTTACTGCATGTTGCCTCTTCAAAAGATGCCAGGTGACTGTGTTGGAGAATGCTGAAAAGAAAATAATTGCTGCTTCAAACACCTTACCATCTAAATCAAGAGATAGAATATGAAATATAGTTGATTACAACACAAGAAAACACTAATTATAATACAAGGCAATCTAAAATAAGCAAGAGAGTGAGTTTCTCAGTGTCATAGATGTTTGTTCAGTACCTGATGAGTACTTTTAAAGTATTGTGCTTTCGTTCTTTGTTTTGTAAAGTTTTGAAAGCATATAGTCCTTTTCCCTCAAATGGCACAAAAGGTAATAATTTGGGTAGAGGAAGAATGCAGGGAAAGTTTGACAGGTCAAGAAAATTGAGTAAATATATAGGCCTTTGACAAAAGCAGAGTGCATCATTTCTTTGAATACTTTGTCATTTTTGACATATGGCTTGTTTTTCTGACATTGGGTTGTTTTGAGACCATATTCTGTGAACTACAACCTTGGGGATAGAATCTCTACGTTCTTTTGGATCATCACCTCATTTTTTTAAACAAGTGGTATTTACCCAACTGCAGCAACCTAAGACGGAATACCCTCTGGTTAAGAATTAATGAGATGGGCTAAACGTTCCATTGAAAAGTCTGTGTTTATGTAAGAACACCAAGTTACTTTATGAAGTAAAATTGTGACCTTCTGTCACTTTTCCTCCCTTCGGCCTCTGGAAAAGAAGCCAAGCAGATTGATTCAGCCGAGTCCAGCCAGGGCTGGGAATAGCCTTTTTGGAAGATATCTTGTATTTCCCTGCTTTGTAAGTGCAATCTGTAGTGTGAGGTAAAAGTTTGGTGGTTTTATTTTGCATAGACCACCTGTGGCCGTGGCCATGGGGTTCCTTTGAGACTGCTGCACACCTCAGAGTACTCTGTGGACAAAGAGCGGGGGATGGGGGTCACTAGGGCTCGGGACGCTGGGCTGCCACTCCCGGCCCTTACCGTGAGCCTCCGTGTCCCTACCAGACCCTTCATGGAGCTGTGGCTTGAAAATGGAGGCATGAGGACTGACGTGCAGGTAGCGAGGGGAGGGTGTGGGGCCGAGGAGAGAACAGGCGGTGAGCATGCCTGATAGCCTCTTTCTTGCTGGGAAGCTGGGAGCATTAATAGCTTCATCACATTAATCTAAAAATAAGGCCTATAAAGTCCTGACACTCCCTGAAGACAGGCCCTGCTTCCTTAATCCTCCTGGATCTTTCCAGGTCAGAGCAGCACAGCACCCTTCCCCCTGGAGGCTAGGGGACCCATCTCCCCAGGCTGCCGGCGTGGGCCTCCCGTCTGTGGCTGGGAGAGGCCAGGCTTCTGAGTTGGGTTCTCAGCTTCTTTTGCTGTTAAAATGGCCTCCTGTGCTCCCATTTCCTGTGTGGCCCCACAGGCATCCTGGTTTTGGGCTCTCTTTCGGTCTGTATTCTTAAGCCCCGTAGCACTTGATGATGCCATCTGGCCTGTTGTCTGTCACTTGACCCTCACCTCGGCACTGGGGTGTGCAGGGCACGGGGAAGAGCCACCTGCCTGCCTGCTGCCTGGGGGCCCAGAGATGAAGACACGGCTTGCACTGGGGTCCTTCTGTTGCCTGTGCATTTTCTGCCCTAACCCCACCCTGCCCCCACAACCCATCATGCCATGAGTCCCAGCCACCCACCCTCAGTCTGTCCTTGGTGGACACTCCTTTTGCTGCTTTGCTTTCTGGAGCCCAAGTCTTGTGAATTCTACTTTAAAAGTCTCTCGGTGCTGACCAGTCCTTTGCACCCCCGCTGCCCTCACCCTCCCTCTCCACCCCCAGAGTCAACCTTTCACTAGGGCCAGTCACCTCCCCCACAGAAGGCATTTGATGACAGCCTCCTCCAAAAGGGGTCAGGCCGGTCATTCCACAGCTTCCAGTGTCCACCTCATCGGGTGCTGATGGTCCTCAGATATGCCACACAACGGCCCATCCTGGGCCAGCACTGGCCATCCCAGACACCCGGGGGCCCTCCCCTCCCTCTCCTCTTCCCTCCCACCCTGAGTCTTTCTATAAGGCCCACATGCCTCCTCCACTGAGGGGCTCTCCTGAATTTCTTCTGCTTGAAAGAATTCCTCCTCTGTGTCCTGCAATGTTCGGCACCTCTCATGTCTATCACCTTACCCTGCGGTTTCATATACTTGCCTTCCTCCCTCTCGAGGTCCTCAGCCTCTTAAGGGGAGCAGCCATTCCTTGTTCTTCCCCAAGTGTTTGTGGAATGGAGTTGAATCTGTTCTGTCCGGTCGGCTTCCCACCTCTGCGGGGAAGGTGAATGGCTTCAGGCTTCTTAGATCCGGGTGGCTCCATGGGGTTCTTGTAAATGTGACTTGAAAATTTGGGAAGCGACCTTACGTTGTCAGTCACTAAAGGAGAGGTAGGAAATTGAGGGGCTTTTTCATCACATTTTACTTTGCCGTTTCTGAAGAAGGTTCTGTTGTGATGCCCCTGGAAGGGCCCTGGGTCAGACAATGCCAGGGGCTTCATGAAGGCTGGCCAGCATCCCCACTGTCCCAGCTCAGCCCAACCTGCCTATTGTCCCATCCTTGTTTCTGTAAGCTCCTCCTTGCTTCTGTGCCACTGCCAGCATGCCCTCTCCAGGGGGATTGTGGGTCCAGTTCTAAGGCATGGCTGTCCTTCTAGGGAGGAGGTCCTCGTCCATTTAGAGGGAGTGAAATGTGAGCTCAGAAATCAGAGGAAGCTATTCATTCCCAGAGTACTTTAAGGCAGGCAGGTGTGTTGTTTTTGTTGTTTTTAAGTGAGACAAATGTGCTTTTCAAAAGACTCCGTGTGTGTGCTTACACCCCTGAGTCTGCTTGAACATCTAACACCTACCAGCTCCCTGACAAGAACATTTGTGGCAGATAAAAGGCATTAAAAAGTCCTAAGAGTGAAGCGGGATGAGTCACAGAGAGAGTGAGCCTGCCAGAGCCTTTGAGAGCAGCGGGTTGCAAAGCTCGAGTCTCAGTTCCTCGTTTGCTCCCTCCTGGTGCCAAGCTAGGGCTCACGGGTGGGTGTGATCCTCTTCCTTCCTCGGGCCCCTGCATCTACAGACCTCCCACCACCTGCAGAGCTCTCCGGCCCACGGCACGCCCTGCTGGGCTCACCTGGTGCCAGAGGGTTTTGCTTGCCAGCTGGGGCTGTGGGAACCAGCCGTGGGCTGCTTTTGCCCTACATGAAGAGACGATGAGACTGAGCAGAGAGTCACTGTTTGTCACCCCACAGCATTCATCACAGCACAAGGAAACAGCAGGGCGGTGTCCCCCTCTCCCCCAACACCCCCTCCCACCCCCGGCTGGAGAGATGAGAAAAGTGCTTGCAAAACAGCTGAGAAAATTTGCAGCAGAGGCTCACAGGGAAGAGTGGGCTCAAAGCACCAGTGGCAGGCAGCACCTCTATTCTCATCTACACAGAGCCACGCCAGCTTCTAGCGCCAGGCGAGCACCTCACCCAGCCGCACTCCTTGACTTTCAGCACTGGGTGCCTCTTTACACTCAAGAGGGAGGAGGACATGCCCAGTCTTTTGCGGAGTTGGGCGCATCGTCATGGCAGAAGCTGGGAAGTTTTGCAGAGCCTGCTGCTTTTTGAGATCTTTCTGTAGTTCTCAGAGCAGATTTAAGAAATGTGGGTTCACCAGTGAGATTGGCAGGAGAAGGGGATACTACCATTTGTAGGGGAGGCAAATGCCTAGAGATTTGGTGGGAGATGTATTTGGAGAGTAATGAGGATGAGTGGCTTGATGGGACGTGGGGGTTGACGCAGTTCGGGAGTCTTGGAACCTGCCGATCCAAGGTGCCTGGGAGGGCTACCGACCACATCTGTTGTCTGTGTATATCCGCTCCTCATTAGAGCCCATTGCCTGTTCTTCCAGGGGCTTAATTGAAAGGAAGTTTGAATCACATGCTTGTCTTTCCCCCAAGTCTAGTGGGCACCCATGGGTCAGAGCTGCACGGACACACCTGTGTCCATCGAGAGGACAGAAACTTCACAGACCTTCGGTTACCTAAAAGGCTGTTGAGGTGATGGGCCCAGCTAATGCCTTGATCTGGAAGTGCTTTAGGGTACACCCTACATGTGTTCGGGGTATACCTGGGTGTCCCCGGCAGCCGTGTTCCCCATGCTATTTTGTATTCTGAGGTCAAGCTCCTCTGAAGAGCCACTAACTGCCTTTGAACGGGTTTTAGGACGTTTAGTCATGAGTCAGACTGTTGAGCCTCCATGGTTGCAGGAATTCCAGGGCTCTAGGCTGGCCCTGCATGCATCAGGCTGTGGTTCTGAAATGCAATTAAACATGGTAAACAGCTCCCTTTACCCTTTCAAGTCACAGTGCTGACTCTTGCAAAGAAATGTACAAATAAAAACATGTTTGCATTTTTATTTATGTAGAAGCAGGAGATGGCAAATTTTAAACCCTATTTTCAATAAAACCTGGAAAAAAAATGTTAACATTTGAGTAACTAGTTGGAACCTTGCCTCTCTCCTTTCATTTCTATCTGGGTCTGTTTGTTCCTGATTACCAGACTCAGTAAGAGAACGAAGTGTGTGTAGTCAGTGTATAGAGTTCCTGTTACCTGTTAGACCATAATAGCCCCACCCAACACGCAGAAATGGAACTTGATTTATTAGAAAACTTGAAAGAATCAAAAAGGGAAGAAAAGAAAGAAAAGCAAAGAAACTAGCCACAGATCTGCCGCATCAAACAGCCAATCAGTATGCCCAGCAGCAGAAAAACAGCACATCCTGCAGCCAGCTGGCAGCGGAGGGGGAAGCAGGCTCCTCTACCTGCTTGTTCATTTGACAGGAGCCTCGGGAACTGCATTCATTATCTGGGTCTTAAACAAGGGGTGTCGTTTGTAGAAAGGGTTTTATTTTTTAACCACTTTTTCAGGTACCATGTTCTTACCACCATACTGCAGTTTACGCAGGAAGTTAATTGCTTTATTCTTTTACCTTGACCTTGAGAGGATTTTCTATCTGAGAAAAGTGACATTTTGGTTTTCTAATTTAGAAGCACAAAGGAAGTTGAGAGATATAGTGTATGAGCCTGATTCACACTTTGGGGAAAAGTGCTCTGGTTAAATTACACACTCTTGGAACTGGGAGCAAAGATAACATGATTAGACTTAGGTGTTAAACATGATTAATGGGACAACAGGGATAGCGTCGATGCCCCTTCGTGTGTATGGCCAGCTTGCATTTCATCCCTGAAAACTTGTGTGGTTGAAGGGCTTGAGTGAACACCAGTGAACATCTGTGCTCACAATTCTGACTTCCCCAGCAGTCACAAGCAGTACTAGTAACCCTTTACCTACAGTTTCAAAGCACGCTGTTTTAGAAAAGGAGGACCCTTCCCCCAATAAACACACTAATAGAAACGCCAGCCCTTGCGGGAGGAGGGTCACTGTGAAATGAATTAATGGATAGAAAAGAGAAGAATCCTGAAACTTGGTGGCCTGGAGGGACAGGGAGATTAAACTTGCCTGAATTAATTGTCATGCTGAAGCCATTTCACAATGTATATGTATCTCAAAACACGACATTGTACACCATCAGTATATTCAGTTTTTACTTATCAACACAAAATAAATGAAAAAATCATGCTGGCATCTTTTAAAAGGATAGCCAGGGCCAGGCACGGTGGCTCACGCCTGTAATCCCAACACTTTGGGAGGCCAAGGCAGGCAGATCACGAGGTCAAGAGATCGAGACCATCCTGGCCAATATGGTGAAACCTCGTCTCTACTAAAAACACAAAAATTAGCTGAGCTCGGTGGCACGTGCCTGTAGTTCCAGCTACTCCAGAGGCTGAGGCAGGAGAATCACTTGAACCCAAGAGGTAGAGGTTGCAGTGAGCCAAGATTGCGTCACTGCACTCCAGCCTCAGACGACAGAGCAAGACTCCATCTCAAAAAAAAAGGATAACCGGTTTGGCTTTGCGTGTCAAGCTGACGGGTGGCTTCCTGTTGGATCCCACTCACTCCCCGGCTCAGGCAGGGGCTGGTAGCTCATGATGCCAGCACAGGCTTCCGGGACACATTTCAATGATGCTTTGGAGTAGTCTCACCTCTCAGTGGGAAGACCCAGAGTTCTTACTCAGCTGACAGAGAAAGCCACTTGTAAAACTCAATCATTTTGGAATGATAATGATGGAGGGACAAGGGTGATCTGTGGCTGTCACCCTCTACTCCTCTGGGGAATATGTGATGTCTTTGTCTCCTCAAAGAAGAATAAAAGATGGGGACAGGACTTCCCCTGGGGGTGAGTGTGGTGGCAGGTGCCACCACATACACTTTCTAAATTACTAAGGAGCTTCTGCAGCAATCCGAAATGAAAAACAAACTTGAACGTAATTTATCTTCTTATCCACATGAAGATGAGGGTAACATTTGTGTGTGTTTTCATATACTTGAAGTAAAAATTATTAGTCAATTAACCCTATTGGGAAACTTTAATACTTCCATTTAAAAAACACTGTCTTCACTCTTTTCTTTGAAAAGCTCCACAAATTACTGCTTACTTTTAGATTTTCTCCTGGATTTTAATGTACCTTCTAGGCATTATATCAGCAATATATCTGATATCTATCTGACATTTAGAAATTACATTTACTGGTATAACTTTCATTCTTTGTTATTACTGTTATTGCTATAATTGCCAGCACCCATTGTTCATTCATTGTGATGTGAAGAACAAAATTGATGAAAGTTTATTTTTTTCTCCTCTCCAGACCTGCCCTCTGTATCTGCCAGTTCTATCAGCAAAACGCTTTGGGTAGGTCTTGTTTGTGTTTGTTTTAATCCCTTCAAACTTCTGGTTCCTGCCCAGTAACTCCCAAGCTGGCTCTCAGACACTTGTCTGCCAAAATATGCTGACTGCATCCCTGAAAATTGATCGTGTATTAAGAACTGCCGAGAGGCTCAGCCACTTCTGGGGCCAAGTCACCACAGCCAGGTCCACGGCGAGGGGGAGCCCTCCCGACAGGCAGCACTGCCCTGTACGCAGGAGGTTTGAGACAGGGAATATGTGCATGGGAGGCGGTAAGAGAATTAGAAGGGGCAAGACAGGGGGCATGAGGAGACGGGGAGCGTGGGGACAGGGTGAGAACAGAAGCAGGGAGATGTGTGGAAACTGATAGGAAAAAAGAAGCAACCAATTAGAAAAATGGCTGATAGGATGTTGATAATATCACAAGCATGTTTTTAAAGGCCTGTTTTCTAAAAGTGAATATGGGGGAAACTGAGAAATG
>PVKP010010277.1:49720-65299 GCA_004027715.1 Plecturocebus donacophilus
GTGTGTGTGTGTGCATGGGGGGGGGTGTGGGTATGGGTGTACATATATATATATATTTGTATTTTTAGTAGAGACAGGGTTTCACCATGTTGGCTAGGATGGTCTTGATCTCCTGACCTTGTGATCCACCCGCCTTGGCCTCCCAAAGTGCTGGGATTACAGATTTGAGCCACCGAGCCCCATCTGAGTCTGCTTTTTTAGCTGATCTGTTGGAATGCCTGAAGCCCAATTGCCAAGCACTCACTCTGCACATTATCTTAAGTCCCCTTTGTGATGGTGGTACACCCTGCCTGTGCCCGCCCAGGCACTCACTTTCCTCTAGGGAGACAGGCAGGGAGCAGGTGGGTACAGGACAGTTGTGGCATGGGGCTGCAGGAGCACCAAGGGAGAGGCACCTCCAGCCTTCGAGGTTAGGCAGTGCAGTGCAAGCCCACACTGGAGGAGCGGGAGAGGGAGCTGTGTCACAGCTCTTAGTTGTATAACATTGAAAGTGGGTAGGCTGAGGAGGGGTGGAACCTCAGAATCTAAGAGAATTCAAAGGAGGGTAGCAGCCCATCTTTCCCAAGTGCATAGTCTGTTTTTTTGTTGTTGTTGTTGTTTTTTAATCCAACTAGTTTTTAAACTGTACTGGGCATATGGTACCTTCCAAGACCAAGAGACAGCCAGATGGAGTTGAAAGGGATCATGAAACCTATTTTGTTTTAGCAACTCTTGGGCTGCAAATATTGTTCAGCCTCCACTCCGTCAGGCTGCAGGAGCTCATGGTGGTCTGAGTTCCCAAGGGTTCATGTGGGCGCCACTGTGGCCCCTCAGGCAAACCACTGGTCTCTCCATGAAGTTGCATCCTTTAAGATCCAAATAGAAATTATCCATTCCTGAGTCATAGTAAAATGAAATGAAAGCACCATGGAAAGGGGAAGGCTGTCCACCATTTAGGGAATTCCTAGAAGTGGCACACTCTTGGTGCATGGCTCAGAGATGAGCTCCAGTGAACGTTCACCATTATTATCACTACAGTCCCACATCTGCAGTGACCCAGGCGTGCAAAGCGCCTGCACCACAGGCACTGTCTTCCCAACCTCATGATGCAGGTCAGTCAATAAGTTCCCTGCAGTCAGATCTGGGGGGGTGGGAGTGCCTTGTCATGGCTGCAAACAAAGAGGAAGAATAGAGGGAAGGGTAGAAGGATTCATAGAAAGATGGATGGAAGGATGGATGAGTGTAGGGGTGGAAAAGAATGTTTCTTCGTCTCCTTATCTTAGGGTCTCCAGCTGGTGCCCTGTAGATTAAACTGGCAAATGACAGTTTCACAAGAGAAAAACAACAAGACATTTATTAACATATGTATTGTTGGTGTAAACATGGGTGCACCCGGCGAGGAGTAACCAGAGGAATGGTTAGAACTTGGCCTTGTAAAACATCATAGGCTAAACAAAGGAAAAGGGGCTTATGAATTCTGGACTGGGAAGGCCAGACTAAAGAGGAAAGGTAAGAATAGCCCTTTAATTACTTGAATGCCCAGCAGCAGTGGTAAGGACCCTATACATGGGCATATAAAGCAACTCCTCTCCCTTTCCAGGAAGAGGAAGACATCTTTTACAAATGGAAACTTTCCTTGTAAGTGTAAATTTCCTTTACAAAAGAAAAACTTGTGCCCTCTTTTTAGAGCTTTGCCCGTGTTGGTTGTTCTCAATGGCCTTTAGCTCAAAATCATCATGTGCGGAAGAGGCATATTTTGGGGTGGCATACTCTGCTGCCCTTCAGATGGAAGGAAGGACAATCCTGTATCCATAGTCAATTTCTAGTTGAGCTTTTGCTCTTCCTCCTCCCCATAGCAATATAGAGGATCAGTGTAAGATTTTGCTTCTTTTTTGAAAAAATTCAACAACAGTTTGTCAAGTACCTGCTGTATCTCTGGTATACACTCCTCCCCTCAAGGAGTTCATGACTAAAAAGGAAAGGTAAGATAATCCTTTGATTACTTGAATGCCCAGCAGCAGTGGTAAGGACCCTATACAAGGGCATATAAAGTAAAATAGAAGTCACAAGGAAAGTGTCATGACTGCCAGCTGGGAGCTGACCTTGCAGGATGAGGAAGGTCGGAGGACACAGATAGCCCCGCAAGGAGATGCCTGCCCATTCCTGTGGGAAACTGCAAATGGCTCCTTTTGGTTTGTGCATAGTTTACTTGGAAGTGGGGGTGGGGTGCGGCGCTGGCAGAAAGAAAGTAGAAAATGTAGGTTAGGACCCTATTATGAATATCCCTAAATACCAGTCTAAGAAATGTGGGCTTTTTTTCTGTGGAACGTGGAGTAATTGTATACATACTTTGGAATACTGTGCTGCAATTAGCATATGTACCAACATGAATCGACTTCTGAGACCTGTGGTTTAATGAAAAATGTGAGTTGCAAAAAATATGCCCAGTATGATATCATCGGTGAAAAAATAGTCTACAAAACAGTTCTATGTGTTTATGTGTTGTTTTCTATGGGTCTGAAAGGACCCACACCAGACTGCCAACAGCAATTACCTTTGGAGCAAAAGGAAGAACTGGGGTTTGGGAGTGAGGAGTATTGAAGGGGGATGTCAGCATTTTTGGTAATCTTTTGGTTTTATTTTAACAAGGAAATGTTATCTTGACATTAAACTATAATTTTAAAATTCAAAAGATAATGGAGACATTGGCCTAATTCCTGCTCTAAAATTTTCGTTAGAACTTGCACATCCTGAGAATTGGGAAGATATTCTCAAACCAAACAAAATCCAGGGATTTTTTTTATAAATGCTCCCACCTCCCCCACTCAGAGCCTGCAGAGAGAAGGAACTCTTTGGACCACTTTTCTCCCAGGCTTGAATGGCCTCATTTGTTTGGTTCATTGATAATCAATTGCAGGTGATGAGGGATGCTCTTGACCCACGTTGACCTTGCAGCAGCATTCTGCATTCCTGCCCATGACTAGATTCCACCCTGTGGCGGTGGCTGGCTCCGGGCAGCAGTGGTGAGTATGTTTTTCTCTTTCCTGGCACCAGGATCATTTTCTTGGAGAGTCTCTGTGGACGTTGGCAAATAGTTTTGGCCTTCTTCCAAGAGATTGGGTTTATACCAGTCTAAATGAGGCAGGCATTTAATCAGTCACCCAGGGAACAGGCTTGAGGCCCTCTGGTGTCTTCTTTATAATTAATTTTTAACATTTGTTTTCAGTATAAAATTTGGGCCTTTATCCTCTTTGAAATAAAAACATAGCATGCATATTAGACTGTATTGGCACTAAACTTCACACACCATTCTTTTATTCCCTTCCAACTATTAACTCCTATTAAGCAAGACAGAGGGGATAATAAGATCCCCCTGCACTCCCCCGCCTGGCTGGCTTGTGTGATGCTTCATCCTCTGTAATTGCCTTCAGTGGCCAGGCTCTTTCCTATCATTAGTGTGCATCAGAGGCTCCTTGTCAGGGCCCGGCCACCTCCCAAGCTGCCATGCACCCTTTTTGCCATACATCCCTTTAATGCTGCGGCCTTTCCCAGCCCAATCACTGGGAGGCCCTGGTCCACTAAAGTTCTTGTTAACCAGACACAGGGGATATTTCTGGATTTTTAACCCTGAAACTTACACTTGAACTGCTGGAGATGATTTTCTATTTGTTCATTTGATTGACCTGCTCTTGCATCCAGAGAGCCCAGGCCTGGGTCAAGGGGACCCAAAACGGCACAGGGGTTCTCGAACCTAGATCTATGTAAACAGCACTGAGAATGCTGACTACAAGTGCAGATTCTGAGGCCTCTCTTCAGACCTACTGAGTTGGAATCTGTAGGACAAATGGAAAATTAATGGACAACTGTTTGTTAAGCTGTGTAATTATTTGCAAGTCACTGAGTAAAGTGATCATTTTTCACTTTCAGAGAATTTTCAACACAAACATATCTTTAACCTTCAATGCCCTGGACTTTCTCCTAGGGCTGCTATGTACCCTTTGTGCAAATTAGAAACAGGAACCCTTCTTTCTGGACAGCAGCAAGCCACACAAGAGGCAAGACTGTCTGTGGGGCTGAGGATGGACTTCAGCCCCATTTACCTCCTTGGCCAGGAGTCTTTGTGCAGTTAACAACCTACACAGTTGCACATGGCAACCCTGCTTACTCTGTGTTCTGATAAACAAAATAGCTGCCCTTGATGTTGGAAACAGATGCTCAGTGCTGCAAAGAAAAATCAGCACTGAGACAAAGGCTCTCTTAGCAAGGCAATCTTTGCTTCCTGCAGGAAGGGCACCTTCACCAGCCATCTGGCCACGAGAGTACAACAAGCAAAGGAATAGCAGACATATTTATTCCTTATGCATTTGGGGTTGTCCTTACTGCTGTGTCTGATCTCCGTTGGCGGGAGCCAGACCTGACAATCCAAAACTAAACTTGATTGGCTAACCACTTAAAACTTTTCTAAACAGGTAAAAGCAATGGAGAACAAAAAGGAAGTCTAAATAAGGAAGGAGCATAGGCTGTGAGCTGGGACATGCCTGTGAGCACGTCCAGCACAGATATCTTGGTAAAGTACAAGGACATAGAATGTACTATGTGTCTGTAAGCATGTCTAACAGCTACATAGGATAGGGCTTAACAAAGAATTACTAGCAAAAAGCCAGAAGGCTTTGAAGAAAGTCTTTAAAACAAATTATTGTTTCTAACACTTATGATTTATTCTTTAACAAGAAGGGAAACTTTGAAGAGGAACTTTTCTACTTCCCACACTTAAGTACCTACATTTGTAAGCACAGGGTCAGCTTTTTCTTATGTAGTTATTATCTGTAATGCCAACAGCAACTCTTAAGGATTTATGTTGAGAAAACTGAGGCTTGGAAAGTTTGACTTCCCTAAGATAACACAGTCGGAAAGAAGCAGAAGGTTAAGACCCACACCAGGCTCTGATGTGGCAAGCAGTTGGATGGATAGGAAATTATTTACAGTCAGTGCCTTGCTTCTTCAACAAGACCATGGGTAATTCCTTGTCTTCCTCCCCTCTGAGAAAACCATTAACTCTGGAGCCTGCGATAAGATCCCTCAGGCCAAGAGTTAGCTGCCTGTCCTTGCTGCTGAGTGAGCAGAAGCCTCAGGCCTCCTGATGATGAATGAGTAAGTGTTTAGGGAACACCAGGAGACCTGGGTGAAGGGCATGTGACATGGTAAAGCATTAACAATTGTGTGTTTATTATTAGCAAAAGTGACTTTTCCCAGCCAGCCACCATGATTAAAAGTCCAGTTTCTCTTTTCAGTTTGTGTAGGAATTGTGAGTAAAGGGCTGAAAGTCAGAGAAGGATCACGAAATTGGACTCAGCAACGATTCCTTCCTAAGGCTGTCCTGTCCTCTGGATTATCAGCTGTTTTCTGTCTTCTGGAGTAATGAGCTGCCCTGAGCAGTGCCGACTCGGCTGCCAAGTGAGGTTCATGTTAGTTGCCACTTCTCCTCTGCAACTGTACCATTAGCCATGGCTGCGTTAGGAACACCCCAGAACTCAGTGGCTTCCACAGCACTCAAGTGTTATCCCAGGGTTGCAGGGCAGCTGGGGCTCAGCTGGTCCAGGGTTGGCTTGGCTGGGCCCCTGTGCTTCAGGCTGGGCTCTGTCCCTCCCCAAAAGTCTGTGGGTCAGTTGGGCGGTTGTGCTTCTCATGGCCGTCATCCCCCATGGACCAGCAGGGTAGCAAGGCAAGCTCTGCTGGTGACAGCAGTAGAGGAGTATGAAGGCAAGTGAAAGCTTCTTCTTTTCACTGAGATCTCTTGAGACCTCAGCTCCAGACTGGTGCACCCTCCATCTGCCAAGTTCTATTGGTCAAAGTAAGTTCTGTGGCCAACCTAAAGATGGAGCACAGAAGTAGTGTCCTCTCCCCTCTTGAGCAAAGGCACGTGACAGGAAGGAAGTGCAAAGTCATGTGACAGAAGACAGAGAGGAGGGTAAGAATTAGGGCCAGTAGCTCCCCCTAGCACACCCCCTCATCTCCAGAGGCTCATTTGGTGGAGGCTTTCCCTCCTTGCAGGCAGCTGGGGAGCCTGGGGCACCCTCCTCCATACGCTGTCCTCATCAATATGCTTCACAGGGCACAGAATTCACCCACCAGGCTGCTCACATTTTCAGAGAAAATCTGTCCCACATCAAATGTTTCTCATTCAATTCTCAAAAGCTTTTCTATGGTTTTTCCAAAAATGCCTCCCTCACACTCTGAGATCACAACCTCAGTCTTGCTCCCTTTCTTCATTTCTGATAAAATCTGAACTATGTAGACTGCCTTTCTCATAACCATGGTAGCTCGTTGTTGGCCCTTCCTTGAGTGGTGTTGGTCCTTCTCAGAGACGGGGCAGGGATCCCTAGCCACGCTGTGAGTGCATCATTAACTCTGGGAAGGGGCCACTGGATTCACCCTTCATGATGCCTCCTTACGCCCCTCACCAGGTAAGCAATGTCCTCTCCAGGGCTGTACCATCCCAGACCAAACAGCAATTTTGAGGGGTCATCTAATCTATTGGCTCCTAAAACTAGGTGGACATTCAAATCAGCTGGAAAGTTGAACACAAAATTGAGATTCCTGAGCCTGGGCCTGGACAACAGCAGGGTGGGGCTGGAGGGTGAGCTCATTTGGGAGCTACTGTCTAAGTCACTTTGCTTGCTGACCCATTTCCACTTGGAGCGACAGACTATTCCAGAAGCTAAGCCTCTTACTATGTGATACCCAAATCAGACATGGTGTCATTATCAGTGTTAAGCAAAAAAAAAAAAATTTTTTTTGAGACAGGGTCCTATTCTGTCACCCAGGCTGGAGTGCAGAGGCTCAGTCTCAGCTCACTGCAGCCTCTGCCTCCCAGGTTCAAGCAATTCTCCTGCCTTAGCCTCTCGAGTGGATGCAATTACAGGCACCCACCACCAGGCCTAATTTTTGTATTTTTAGTAGAGACAGGAATTCACCATGTTGGCCAGGCTGGTGTCAAACTCCTGACCTCGTGATCCACCTACCTCAGTCTCCCAAAGTGCTGGGATGACAGGCATGAGCCACCGCGCCTGGCCCGAATGTCTTCTTATTAAAGCAGGAGGTTCACATTCCTGCAGAATCTGCAGCCTTGTTCTTGTGTGACCACAGGTAATGGGAGACAGCTTGCATCCTCTGGCCCTAAGCGTCCTCTTTCATTCTTTCAAGAATCAAAGTTGAATAAATAGGTTAAATAAACAGGTTCAGCATAGAGAGATCAGTCACTCTGAACTTTACATTACCTGCTTTAGGGTTTAGGTTCTTCAGATCACCTGCTAGGGTTCAAAACTGAGCAGCCTCTCCAGTGACATCCTACCTAAGGCAGACTGTGAGGGGAGGGTGAACTCCTTACCCCTATCGTCTGTGTGACTGTTTAAATGATTCTTTTGAAAGGGCACTGTGACCAGGAATTACAGACTCAGCTTTTAGATTCAACTTACTTCTTACTCTGACCTTCCTTCCCTAAGTCATTTTCTCCCTCTGAATCTCGGTGTCTTCCTCTAAAAAATGAGATTGAATTAGGTCATCTAGAATCTTGCCACTCGAAGCGTGATCCATGGGGCTTGTTAGAAACACAGAATTTGGGGATACACCCTAGACTTGCTGAATCAGAATCTGCAAGTGATTCATGTGCACATTATATTTTGAGAAGCACTGTTCTATTATGTACCTTCCAGGAGCCTCAAATTCTGTGCCTTTGAAACCATGGTTACCCTCCTGTACCTTTCCCATCATTCTCCTCTAGTTCCTTTTGTGAAGGCCTGTCTTAAAAGCCATCTGGTCCCTGGGCCTTCCATCATCAGCATTGCTGCTGATTCATTGTGCCGCCTTCTAGGTAAAGAGGCCTCATGTTCTTTCATGCCAAGGATGAAGGCCAGGAAATCCAGAGCAACTTAAAAGCCATGAAAAGTCAGGAAGAAAACTGTAGTTACAATTCTAAGCAAGCCTCACGTAAGTCTGGGTCACTAGACACGTCAGGATCACAAAATAGATGGAATGTTCCAAGGGTAGGGAGGGGCAGAAAGCAAGTTAGAGAACCAACAGCGAGGAAAATATTATAGAAGCATGCAGGCAACCTGTTTTCCATTACTGCTTGTCAAAAACATAGGCTGATATACACCCAGGAAAAAAAGATTATAAATTTCCCTTGTTCTTTTCCTTCACTGTTTTGAAGAGGAGTTTGCCATGGAGTTGGAGCTGTGTTGATTGGCAATTTATTTGTGAATTGTTTCCTGAAACCGAGCTTCTCTTCTCAGTTTTCTGTTGTTCACTACAGTTAACCACAGTTTGATGGAAACTTCCTTTTCCCCCAAGCCAACCTCCCCACCCCACCCTACTGCACCTCCTTCAAAGGTTATAACCACTTAAATTACAGACTCCTAAACTAATGGAAGATATACTTTTCCTGTGCTCTCCCAGAGCCTTCTGATTTTTTCCTGCCTCTTTGTGGTAGCACATAAGCAACTATTTATTCTCATATATTATTCTAAGGGAACATGGACAGTGTATGCATAAAACAAAACAGTTATTCTTCACTCACATCTCAAGGCTTAGTCTGGGAGCCAAGGGCACTGCAGAACTCTGAGACATTGGATTAGAGGCAAACTGACATAGTCGTGACAGAAAATAAGCAAAACGTCTGTGAACCATTCTAATAAGCAGTTTATTGAACAGGTCCTGCGTGGGCCAAGGTCTTTGTAATGAGAATTAAATGAGATAGTCTGCAGTCACCTTTCTGCAGGTAAGGAGACAGGTGAAATGATTAATTGCTCAAGGTCCTAGGCCCAGCAAGTGGGGGCGAAGGTCCAAACCCCAGAGCCCCTGTTTCATCCCTTCTGGCTAGGAAATGCCCCTTCCTCATCAGCCTGTTTCCCTGCATACGGTTTTGATTTTGTTTTCAAACTGAAAATTATTTCTGCTTAGTGTTCCAGACCGAGGTAGCAGTCTCCTCCTCTGGGGAGCCTTCTCTGACTCCCAGTCACCTTCATTCCACTCCTGGCAGCCCCACCAGCTCCTTTTTTTGAATGTAACAATCACTCTTCTCATAAGTGTCTTAAAGTGAATTCTCCAATGATCTTTCTTTCTCATTATTAGATTCTGAGAAGCTCAAGTCAGAGTCCAGCCCTGACTAATCATCTGTGTCCTTCCGAGTACCGGGCACAGTGCCTGGCTGGAATGGCCATGTCTTTTCCTCCGTAAGATAAGGAATGAGCAGGTTGTGTTAAAACAACCCAAATAAATGATACAGAAAAGATTAGCATGGCCCCTTCGCAAAGATGAAATGCAAATTCGTGAAGCATTCCATATTTTTAAAAAAATTTCTTTAAAGAAAACCCAATCCAAATAGAAGGCATGTGTGTGCATGTATATATGAATGGATATTTCTCTACACATGTGTTATATTCTATTGCAACCTTGCACTTCAACGTGTATAAATTATAGAAGGAGATGGGGCTGAGGCCATTTCAGTGACTCATAGAAGCAAGATGGCAGGGACTTGTCCTCGGTGGCAGGAAAAACCTGTCAAAACTCAGAGCCCTCCGACATCCTAATCAACATTTCATAAGATGTCCGGGGTTTTTTTTGTTTCCATCAAAACCTTGACTTTAGCCATTATTCATGCAAAACTGCTCTAAGCAGTGGTCAGCAGAACATAGCATGTTCAGAAAGATGAGTAGACGTTTGTTTTTCCATGTGGCTTCCCTGTGACAGACAGCTATGTTCTGAGGCTCAGAAAGGGAGAGAATGGACTCAGAGCACAGTGACCGTGTGAAATGCACAGATCGCCCCCCAGGTCGGGCTTCTAGGCAGTTTGTATGACATAGGAGTTAAGAATGTGAGTGAGCCTGGCTTGCACTGGATAGCCAAGTGTCTTTGGGTGATTGGAGGCAGTGAGGTCAGTTGTTCCCCCTTCTGCGATGTAAGAGTAATAGTTCCTTCCTCAAAAGCTGCTGAGATGATTAAGGAAGTTAGTAGATGTGAGGCATTTGGAACAGCAGCTGACACATGATTAGTGCTGTGGTTGTTGGGTTCTTGCTAATCTATCTGTTACTAGACTGGAAGCTCCCAGAAGGCAGATCCCTCCTTATCATCAGTTCTTTTTTAATATAGACTCTAGCATAATATATCAGGAGGGTGGGTATTCAATAAATATTTGTTAAGTAAACAGGTATTGCTCTTGGCCTTAGTGGGCAGGTTGGAACAAGTTGTGAGCTGATGGAGAAGTAGAGGCACAGAGCTCTGTGGAATTTAGTAAGCTCCATTTTGTAATCAATGGTTGTTTCTTAAAACTGTCCACAAGCCCTATAACCACGGCAGGTCTAAGCAAAGGTTCTCAGCTGAACCAGTGAAAAGCAGTCATCCTCCAAATACCAGAATCAAGATGGAGAATAACATGATCCATGACCATTCATTCATTCATTTATTTCTTGCCTCAGGTTTATTTGTACAAATAGCACAGGAGGACCCCAGCACCATGCAGATGGCAGCCCGGAGTAGGGCGGGGCAGTCGCACCAGTCCTTCTGTCCTCACGTTGGCAGACAGAGATACCTACTCTGAAGCCTCTGTAGGGCCTGGGCACCTTTGGGAGCCTGAGCTGGAACTGAAGCTGGAGCTGCAGCCTAGGCCTTGGTTTGATCCTTGGCCTTTGGCTGGCAAAGCCTGAGCCCCTTGGCAAAGTGGGTATAAGCACGCTTCCCAAGCTTGGGGTGGGCAACGTAGGCAAGTTGATCGAGCTTGCGGCTGACACCCTGTGGGATCTTGGACTTAACCTCCTTGGCTTTACGAGGGCCTTGATGGCCTCGGCACGTGCACTCCTGGCCTTGGCCTTGTTGGCCTGCATCTTCTTTAGGCCCTTCTTCTTGTGCTTCTTGGCAAAGCGCATGTTCCTCAGGAACTTGGAGTCCGCTCCCTTAAGAGATTCGTATCTTTGTGATCGGGGTTTCTTGATACCATTTCTGTGCCTTTTTTGGGACTGGTTGTATGTGGTGTGGTTCTTGGACTTGGCCATGTCTGCACAGCTGGTCACCCATCCTCTCTGCAGCCTGTGTCCCGCCGCTGCCCATAAGTCACAGATGACATCCGATCCATGACCTTTTAACTACTTGAACTCTACTTCTAGTGAAAGTAGTGGATGCAGATGGATGTTAAGGACACCTGCTCTTTTAAAAGTCCCACTGTCTCTCTCTTGCTGTTGTGTTATTACTAGAGCCGTAGCTAGGTCATTGCATCTTCTGCAGTTTTCAGGAAAGGGTCAGTGTGACAGAACGGGCCTTGCAGAAGGGAGAAAGCAAGGCAGGCAGGAGAAGGAGCAGAGTTAAACTTGAGCCTCTGTATTCACCCTATGAGCAGGTCTCATCCCTCTGGTGACAGGTACCAGCTGGGCCTGGACAACTTGGTGTTTAGTCTGTACGAATACCTCCCCCTGGCTTGCTTCTCCCCTTGGCTGTCTAAACACGGGTAAGAGAGTGATGTGTCCTTGCACTGACTGGCACAAAGCGGCTAACAGAGTTCTCAGAAGGAGGGCAGGGTGAGCATCCCTGCAGGAGCCAGATTCTCTATGGGTCTGACCGCCTGTCAGGTCTCTGCCAGAGGAGACAGCATTGGAATGGTTGTGGCTTCACCCAGCCGTAGAGACACTACTTGGTACATTTGGGAAGTTAAGCCAGCCATGAGCCAGAAGAGCAACTTGGTTTGTCTCAGCAGGAACCCACAGCTGCCATCACGAGCTGGGAGCCCTCAGAAGGGGTCCTCCTCGCTCATTTCCAGGAAGATTTCCTGGCTGATTTGGGTCAAGATCCCCCGTTGAGATAGCTGCCTTGTAGCTTGCTGTTGCATGGGGCGGGGAATTGTTGCCATTTCAGGTGAACAACAAGGTTCTCAAACCAGAGTCCATATTGTATGTCCCCTCTATGTCTCAGTGCATGAGCATGCTTGGTGCTGCCCTCAGTACCTTGGGTGGAGAAGAGGGTGTGAAGGGAGGAATAAGATATTTGGACGGTTGATTAGCATCTTAGTTTGGATTCCCCTAGAAGTATAAGCTGTGTGTCTGGGAGGTAAGCCCAGGCAGCACTGGTTAGGGGAGAGGGGAAGTGAGACAGGGAAGGAGGGAGGCCAGGACAGCAGAATTCACTGGAGAGTAAGTCACTGCAGCCCCCGAGGAGTGAGGGAGCTGGGTGGGGGGTTCATACACCAACTCCCCACGGTCAGTGGGTCTAAGCTGCTCCTGGACTGTTAATTTACAGGCACTTCAGCCTGCCACTTGCAGGCCAAGGCAGTCTCAGGCCGAGAGTCCAAGTGCACACAAAGCCCTGGGTGGACCCAGCAGGTGCCAGGGGGACGAGACTGGGCAGCCCCTGCTACAGTTGGCTGGGGGAAGTGGTGTTTGCTTCTGTCTTTAAAGCAGATTAAGATTTAATCCATTGTACAAGAGGGAAAACCAAAAGTTGGAAGCAGCCCAAGTGTCCATGGACAGATGAATGAATCAACAAAATGTGGCCTATTTGTACAATGGAATATTATTCACGAGGAAGGAAATTCTGACACATGCTACATGGATAAACCTTGAAGATTAAATGAAATAAGCCAGTCGTAAAAGGACAAATATATAATTCCACTCATGAAGTACTAGAGTAGTCAAATCCAGAGACAGAAAGTAGAATGGTGGTAACTAAGGGCTGTGGGGTGGGGAGTGGGAAGGTATTGTTTACAGGGTATAGTTTGGGAAGATGAAAACGTTATGGAGTTAGATGGTGGTGATGGTTCCACAACAATGTGAATGCACTCAGTGCCACAGACTTTGACACTCAGAAATGGTCACAATAGTAATATTTATGTTATATATATAACATTTACCAGAATAAAAGTAAAGAGAAAGAGGGAGACAAAGGCCCATCATCCAAGTAACTTCTCCAGAGCTACTCAGTGGGTCCCTGGTGAGGTCATGAAGAGCCTGTGAAGAGGTGTCTGCTGTGCCTGACTTCGTCACCTCCTCGCCAGCCGAGCACTCTATAGCAGGGACAGAGTAGCTGTTCCTAGGTATTATAGCTCAGATTAATTTGAGTCAAGAATGAGACTTTCTGGTGTGTCAGAGAACAGGCCCCTTCAAATGACTCAGCTGGCTCCGAATTCCATCGCTAGTTTTTGTCATGAGGAAAGTGAAGCTGGCGCCTTGGGGACCTACTCTGCAGAGGAATGCTGCTCTGCACCAGAGGCAGAGGGATTAGGTGAAAACCTCTGCCCCTTCGTTCATGTCTTACAGGCAGGTGGGCATGTGGACAGGTAGTAAGTGACATTTAGGCAGAAACCTGAAGGTCAGGTTACTGAGGCTGCCAGGTAGAGGGGGATGGAGGGGAACTGGGGAAGGGTGAGCCATCCTCATAGGAGGGATGAAAGGTTAGAGTGGCAGAGAATGACAGGATCAACTTTTCTTTTTTAAAAAATCCCTTGTGCTGCAATGGGGAGAGTGGATTAGACTGGGGGAGGGTGAGCAGAGGCAGCCAGTTGGGGAGTGACTACAACCTTCCAGGTAAGATGTTGACAGAGTGGCTTGCACCTGAGCACAGAGGGGATGTCACTGGCCTCACATGAAGATCCCCTGGGAGGGTCAGGATATAGAAACACTTCAGCATCTTTGGAGAAAAACATCTGTAAATCATAACCTACATTTAGGTAGAATTTGCAATATATATAATCAGTTGTAATGAGGCCAGATTTATACAGAAAACTGAAACCAGACATTGGAAACCTCATTTTGGGTGGTTTGGAGGCCAACAGAGGTGGGGCTGACTCTCACTGCACCTTCTCTGGTGCACAGGACATTGAGAGACTCCAGGACAGGCTTTGCCATCTTTTATTCATTTATGCCCCTGTTGTAAAACAGAGATCATACTCTGTCTTTGTATGCTTTCTGTTTCTATCTCATTCTGCTAGATGCGTAGAGATAAAGAGCTACATGAAATAAAAAATTTTGTCTCCAGAGACCTTCAGTCTGACTGGGGGCTTTAGACAGGGGCTGGTTAAATGGGTGTCTTTTATAGCTGTTCAAGGCAGCCAAAAGTAGGACATGATTAATTGTTTAATGATAAATGGGACAGAAAATACAGAACTGTAGGAAATGAATGGGACAGAAAATATAGGACTGTAGGAAGCCTCAGGAAGAGCCCCCTAGGGTTTTCCAAGCTAGATCTGGGCTCCAGAAGGATGCCTAAGATTGGGACAGATCAGAGAGGCTTGGGTGGGCTCCAGTGACTCACTGGAGCTGCAGAGGAAGATTCATTCCTACAAGTGAGAGGAGGCTGCAGGCTGCCCTACGGCTAGAAAGGGACATCTCCACTGCATGCCAGGACCAGGGACTTGTGCAAACTGGGAAGCCAAGCAGTTTTGAGCTGGTGCGTGATATGTTCAATAGTGTTTCTAAGACTATTTGCAGTGAGGGACTGCAATGGAGAAGTCATCAAGGAGGCTGATGAGAGAATATTACAGGAGAATCAAGAGATAGAGAGTGGATGGGGAGAACATGGAGGGGCAGATGTGCCCCACATTGTAAACCAGCCAGGTGAGCTGCAGGCTTCTCATCAGGTTTCAGTGCCTGCACTGGATTGGGCCGGGGGATCTAAGGACTTGACCCCAGCTGCACAATTCTGAGACTCTCTGACAAGGAGTGGGGGGTGAGCTGAAGGCAGGTAGAAGCTAGTGTCAGGGTAGAGGAGGGGGTCGGGAGAGCAACATGAGTTCAGGTATTCTGACATGGTGTGTTGAGGGGCATGCAAGGGGAACTGTCCATCATATCCAACAGGAAGAGAAAGAAGGGAAAAGAAATGGCCATTGGATGTATCTTTTAGAAGCCACTGGGGCCTTCAAGAGTGTGAGGTGTATAGGGTAGCAGAGTTGTGTGTCTGTGGTCGGGGCCCAGGAGGAGACAGATGGCACACTCACTTGAATAATTTGAGGAGAGTTTAATAAGGGGATCATGTACAGAGGTGTAAGCGTGGCAGCCAGCCTGCAGGGACCACAGGAGGGAGCTGTAACCAGAAACTGAGAGAGCCCTGTGTAGAGAGGGGCCCTGAAGAGTAAGCCCAGGGACCCAGTGTCCTAACCCTACTCCCCTCTTGCTAGGAAAGAAGAGGGCCATTGATGAAGTCCCTCCCTACCACGGGTCAGCCTTCTGGAGCTCAGGGCCTGGTGACAAAGGGAGGAGAGGGGATTGGGGAAGGGCAAGCAGAAGACATCACAGCCAAGCTGCAGGGTGAGGGAGATGGGGATGATACAGCCCAGACGGAGTGGCAGGTTAATGGAGATGGTGGAAGCAGAAGGGAGTGGGTCCTGGGCAGCCCAGCAGGTGATGGTTGAAGGCTAGGAACATAGCTGTGGTGCCTGTGATGGCAGGTGGGGGAGGCGAGTGGGGGTGACTAGAGACCAGTCAGGATGGGAAAGGGGTGCATTTGAGTCACAGATTGTCACTGGTCAGTCCTCTTTCCAGAAAAAAATAAAAATAAAACTCATAATTAAAGAGAAAAGAAGAAACATACTTGAGTAACCCATGAAGATCAAGTTATAATGATGAA